>CAKNXH010059244.1:0-21256 GCA_932178445.1 Andricus quercusramuli | reverse complement strand
ACAGTGGACGGTGCAAGCATAAACTGGTTGATAAATATTGATTGATATTGATGATGAATTGCAGGTGATTACAAATATTTTTATTGGTGATCGTACGTATTATTATCGACGTTTGTACTGTTAAAGGAATAAAATAAGCAAGAATTACTGCAGAAAATTATGTGAATTGTATTCGCTTTATAATATTAATTTCGAAATTATAGGTTATGTCTAGTGAAAGAATTAAATTGAGGGGCTGTGAATACCGAAAGAAAGCAACAGAAAATGCTAAAAGTTTGGATAAGCACATAGCAAAGTTTGAAAAATTAGATTCTTTTGTCTCAACAAAGAATGTACCGAGGGGTTAACTACTCGTGAACACAGAAAAAACTAAGAGTAATCTTTACCCTGATTCTTGAGCGACGATCCAGCTGAATGGATAATTAACGAAAACACTTTTGAATGTTTAATTAAACATGGATTCAAACAAAATATGGATGCTAATTTTTCCGAGTCAAAGCGTGAATAGACAAATCAAGCAAGATATATGTCGAAATCGTTCTTTACACGAATACTGAGAAATGGAGAGACACCAAATCGGAAGTGGTTGATCTACTCAAAAAGTACAAAAGCTGTTTTTTGTGGACCATGTAAACTTTTAAAGAAAAAAAATTTACCAACTGCTGCATTCAGCGATTGGAAAAATGCCTCTTTAAAACAGCATGAGCATTCTGCAAAGCATAGGTACACTAGCATGTAATTTTTGAACAGAAGCAAGATTATTCAACGAATCGATGAAGCTTTTATTTATCAATCAGAAAAGGAAATTGACTATTGGAGAAATATTTTGAAACTTGTAGTAGCAACTGTAGAGGCATTAGCATCACGAGGACTACCATTCCGGGGAACTAAAGAAAAATTTGGTTCCTTGAGATCGGGAAATTATATCATGGCTCTAGAACTAATAGCTGAATTTGACCCTTTTCTTTCGAAACACATTAAACTTTTTGCAAATAAAGGTAGTGGAACAACGTCCTACCTTTCGTCTTCTGTGTGTGAGGAATTTATTTATATTTTAGGGAACCGCATTCTATTTGCAATAGTAAATAATGTAAAGAAATCTAAATACTTTTCACTTAACGTAAATTCGACTCCAGATTTAGTTCATGTTGACAAGTTAACTTTTATATTAAATTATATATCCAAAGAGGGTTTACCAAAAGAAAAATGTCTAAAGTTTATTCCTAATTGCGGTCACAAAGGAGAAGAGAGAGCTACAAGGATTTTAGATGTTTTGGCTGGTTATGATTTAGATATAAAAAACTCTCGTGGTCAGTCGTATGACAATGCTAGCAATATATCAGGGATTTATTCAGTTGTTCAAGCGAGAATTTCAGAATTGAACCCCATGGCTATTTACGTTCCATGTTCACCACATTGTCTTAATCTGGTCGAAACGAATACTGTCGAAAGCTGTCCAATGGCGGTAAATTTCTGTAGTATTTCGCAAGGGCCTTATAACTTTTTCTCAGTTTCAACACACAGGTGGGAAATTTTAAGATCTAATCTAAAGACCAACTCTTCTGTTGTGAAAAATATTTCGAAAACTGAATGGTCTGATCAAGTCGAAGCTTGTAAAAGTGTGTGTCAATCGTGGTGTGAAATTCTGAATTCTTTGTCTCAAATTGGTAATGATGAATGCGAGAAGCCTGAAACACGTTAGGAGGCCTTAGGATTACGCGATTCTCTCAATAGCCTAGAAAACTGTCTGATTGCCCTTCTTTGGAATGACATTCTCCAAAGATTTTACGTCGTCAGTTAAGCGCTTCAAGCTTCAGATTGTCATCTCATACTGGTAGTTGAATGATATCACTCTTCAGTAAAGTACGTTAGTAAGCTACGGGTACTCGTGAATATAAAGAAATTATTACACTTAGAACATATAGATTAAGAAAAATATATTCGTATTGAAAAACTTCTTGAAGCAACTAACGTGCTAAACCACAATATTCCTACAGGAGACAGTCAACCTATATTTACGCGACAATACAGACTTCCCCAGGTTCGAAGAGAAGAAATAACTAGACAGGTCAATGAACTAATGAAAAACAAAATAGTAAAGCCATCTCAATCCCCATACAATTCACCTGCTTTTCTTGTACTTATAAACCCGGATTCCCACGTAAATCAAAAATGGCGACTAGTTTTGGATTACCGTAAATTAAATAAAAAAACGATAGAAGAATGTTATCCTTTCCCTAATATCACGGATATCTTAGACCAATTAGGAGAATCAAAATATTTCGCGGTTTCGGCCTGGCCAGTGGTTTCGATCAAATAAAAAGGAGTCTGGAAGACTCGCACAAAACTGCCTTTCCAACACCCTACAGACACTATAGTGTCTGTAAGGCATGCGGTCGAAATCATATCTGAGTTCGACCACATGACTTTCGGTTTAAAGAATGCACCTGCAACCGTGGACGACATAGTCTTTGTAATATGAATATTTTTATCTTTCTTATAATACCCCTTCGGCACTGCCAATCAAAATTTCGAATAAGAAATCGTACTTACTTTTACTAGGGCGCCAGACCTTTCTTGGGTCAGAACATAAGATAACGCAACATAAGATGAATCTCAATTGCACTCAAGACAACATAACGTACGATAATTTAGAGATGATGTAACGCAAGATAATTTTTGAAAGCAGTGTACCGGCAAAAATGCTGACTAGCTCAGAACCTTAAAATACAGTAGAGGGACGGTTTGTTTGTAAAATTTTTCTTACTTTATAAATAAGAACTCAAGCGTTTTATAACTCTAATGATAATATGATTTATTCGATCATTTGTTACATACAATTCTAAGCTCAAGCCTAACAATCTGTTGAATTGATCCTAATGAACTCAGAATTAAAGCTTAATGCGCAGATGCTCGACAAACTTCACGATGTTACAGTTAAAAGCTAAAATCGTTACTAATATTACTGAGAGTAAGGGAGTTATTGCTTATATTTTAAGGAGTTCTACAATTAATTTTTCATCTAATGGATGACTCCAGGGCATCAGCAATCATAAGTTTTCAGTGTGAAATTCAAGGGAATGATTTTGGGCGACATATATAACTTTTCAACGTGATGAAAGAAACAATTACAGCAAACATGCTGATTGAATTTAAATCAGCTAATGGGTGAATCAAAAGGTGAGTCAACGGCGATACCACGCTGAAAACACCAGTTCCCGTTAGATCACTGAAGTTAAGCAGTGTTGGGCGCGGTTAGTACTTGGATGGGTGACCGTTCGGGGAATACTGCGTGTTGTTGACCCGTCGTGGGTGTGGTGGACCCACACTGGTAGTATTTATCCACCTAGAAACACTACCCGAATCGGGTAGTGAGGCAATGAACTTTCGAGTTCGAAATGCTAATCAATTTTTTTTTTTTTTTTTTTAATGGGTGAATCAAGGACGTCAGCAATTATACCTGCTTTCAGGGTTAAGTTTGAAGGGAATAATTTTCGGCAAAATATATTATTTGACATTATAATTTTAAAAATATCAGCAGATAATCAATTGAACATCAATATAAAAGAAACACTTTAAATCTTCAGGATAGGAGAAACTCACAGAAAAAACTTAGGGTAAATAGTGTTGCAGGTAATTTCGTATGTTTACCTGTTCGTATTGGTAAAACACAAATATTACCCTCGATGGGCATAAACTGTCTTTTGTTCTCATGAAAGTTGTCACCAACGTTTTGAAAATTGGAAGCCACTAGCTTTGAATCGCTGAAGTGAAGTTAGCTGATGGTTGGTGTAACAGGCCAATCGGATAAGTGCGGCTTCATAAAGACTGTTTTGCCGAATAATCATTACCCCGAAATCCGGGTAAAGTTTACAGTTAGTTTTTTCTGTGTGAATAAACTCAACAGAATCCTTTTTCAGCAAGACCTGCGATGAGATTATCCTGGCGAAGAACTTCCGTGGAAACGGCTTGACTGCGAGCTGTTGAGCATACTCAATAAGCACTATTTCAACTAAAGCTACGAGGCAAGTAGGCACTTCGGAGATCACGAACGAAAAGAGGAAGAGTGCCCGGAGCGCACTTTAATTTATAGATTTGGGGCTTTCGCCATATTTGAATTTTGTCGTAGCTGATTGGTCGCAAATCAGGCGCATAATCATCGCACAAATCGGAAAAGGGCGCGAGATCACAGTAGGATAATATTGAGGATTATATTATCACCAAATGTCAATTGCTTATATAAGAAAAAACAATTACTGTTTTGAGACGTAGTCCTCCCTCCTCGATAAAGCTCTCCGGAAGACAAATCTTATTCTCGCTGATCGTCGCACGATTCTTGCGCAAGAGTAATTACTTCCGAAACTCTTAATCAGGGCCGTAACTATAGAGTTCTCGCCAACGACGAATCTTCTCTAACTAGAAAGAGCAAGGTGGAATGGTGAAATCAATCATTTCGGAACGCCTCCTGACGTCAGCTGAAATTCTGATAGCATCTGTGCGATGATTTCCCGGCGAGGGTCAGGTCAGTTACAAGATTGGCAGCCATGTCTGATGTTACTAGGACCTTGGACATCTCCTTGATAATCAAAGTACTTCAGTTATCTTACGATGTTGGTAATCTCCAAGAAAATTGTACAAAAAAAAAAGAGAAAACAAACGAAACAGCCGAAACTTAAATTAAATAATATCTAGAAACAAGCCGTAGAACAACTTGCAATTCCCGAAGTTTTTTGACGTAATCTACAAGACTGGTAAGAAGAATGTGAATGCCGACACCCTATCCAGAAATCCGACAGACAATATCGAAAAAATTAATGACACTGAAGTATTGATTACACTTAAAATTTATTTGAGAAATCCTGAACAATTATTTAATCAAGAAATACGAAATCCTGTAGAATTATTGAATCAAGAAATACGATATCCTGAAGAATTATCAAACTGAGAAATACGAAATCCTCGATAATGATTGAATCGAGAAACACGGAATCCTTAAGAATTATCAAATCAAGAATTGCGAAATCCTCAGCAATTATTGAATCAAGAAATGCGGAATCCTGAAGTTTTATTTTATTTAATCAATAAATACGAAATCCCGAAGAATTATTAACAAGAAATGAAGAAGACAATTTCCAATCAGAATATTTAGAAATCAAAAAGCGAGGTAGACCACGTAAGGCTATGCTCGACTCACATGAAATAATCCCTGCTCTTGAAAATGAAATGAGGGGAAGTCTAGGGACACAGAAAAAACAGAAGATAAACTTTATATCAATTTCCGACGAAAGATTCTCTGCAACAAAAATTAACTTCACAGGATAAACTTTACAAAAATATCGGTTAAACTTTCTTTTTTATTCCATGACAAACACATGTATTTTGAAAGACGCGAAGTTGGCTGAACAAAACTTTATCGCTCTAAAAAATTTCCTGCAACAAATTTTATTCTTAGTTTTTTCTGTGAAACTAAGAAAGCAATTCCCAATCAGAATATTTGAAAATCAAAAAGCAAGGTAGACCATGCAAGGTTACGCTCGATAAACTTAAGGTAATCCCTACTTCCGCAGCTAAAAAGAGAGGTAGGCCTAGAAAAGAAAATGTAACGTATCCTCAACCAATGAAAAACTCAGATTACGATCCCGAATAATTCAATTATTTAAAAGAAAGAGTTAAGAAAAATAAAATAAAAAAATCTAATAAAGGAGAAATACAAGAATCCAGTGAAGATGAAGATAAGAATTATAATTCAAGCACCAGTGTATCGAAAGAAGAAAATGGATATGGAAAAGAAGACAATGAAGATGACGAAAATGATGATGAATTAAATTTTTGAGGAGATAATTACGACGAAGAAAACTATGATTTTGAGTATGACAATGATAATTTCATTAATGATAAATTCGACAACGAAAATTTTACTAATGATAATCTAAATAATGATAATGATGAGAAAATCAATGATACTGACAAGGAACATAATATTGATAATAACGAAGAAAAGGAAAATAAAATACTTCAAGATGTCTTGAAAATCCAAAAGCGATAGATCCAGAAGATAATAATTAATAAAAACAAAAATATTGTAAAATATCGTGATAAAATGTCTATGGGGAAAGTATTATTACGTATATTTACAACTGATGAAGGAGAATCTCGTGATTTCGGGTCCAGCATTCTCGAAAAACGACAGAAATTGTCAAAATTTATTAAACTTCAAAAAGTACTCGTGAAAGAAATTCGAAAAGGTAAGCAATTTCATATTGAACTACCCATTGAAGGAGAAATTGAAGATAATCTTACAGAAAAATTGGAAAATATAAAACTAAGTATATTCTCGTTACATAACTTAGCAGAAAAAAATAAAATCATTTAGTATAACGAAAGCACCATATGAAGAAATAATAAACACAAGACAAGCATTATTTTCCGAATCAAATATAAAAGTTATTAAATTAAAATTAAATTAACATTATAATTAATATAAAAGTTATTATTTGCTTGGGAATAACACAATATCCCACTAAAGATATACGATGTCAGTTAATTGAAGAAGCACACTCATTGGCAGTAGGAGGTAATAAAGGAGTAACGAAAACATGCAACGTGATAAGAGAGAAGCATTCTTGGGAAAGCATGAAATTAGATATTCAAAAATACATACAATCATGCTTACAATGCCAATTAGAAAAATTAGTTTGCGAGAAAACGAAAAGCCCGATGGTTATTACTGATATATCCGGTACAGCTTTCGAAAAAATTTCTATGGACACAGTTGGTCCACTTTCTGAAACAACATCTGGTGGTATAAACATTCTGACCATCCAGGATAATTTTACAAAATATCTATCAGCCATACCCCTTCCAAATCAACAAGCTTGTAATATAGCCGACGCCTTTATTAAAACAAACCAAGGAAACAACTCGTGAATAAAAATTCCGAATGGGACGAGTAATTATAGAACGAGCAACTTTTTCTTATAACACAAGCGTACATGAAGGCACAAAATGTACTCCATATGAACTAATCTTTGGAAAAATAGCAAAACAACCTGGAATATTGTCGAAGCTTCAAGAATATTTATAATATTTTTACAATAATTAAATCAAAATCCAAGCAACTTCCTCTTTTTTATTCTAAATTTTATTTCTAAAAAACAGATTTCACCAAATTTTTTAAATTTTTGTTCTTTTATTTCTAATTTATTTCAAATTATTACAAAGTATTAACATATACTTTCAAAGTGATTTTTCTCTACGTCTGCCTTTACATTAATTTTTGAAGTTTTCCATCATGGAAATCACTTTTTTGTATACAAGTTTCGGGGCGTCGATACCCCACAAAAAATCTTGGTGATTAAATCCTGGATAGTCGATTTTGAATTTTCCTAAACCCCTAGGAAGTTGCCGGTACAATCTATCCACGTCCTACAAAAAAATAATAAAAAGTTGAAAACTTATAGTAGTCTCTAATTATTAAAATATATTTTTACGAAATTATTCGATAATATATTTAAAAATTTATTGTTCACATAATAAATTACCATTGGGTTGGCCAACCAATCATTGTCACCATAAAACAGTGCGATAGGAATTTTGATGTTCGATAAATCGTAATCAGGAGGCACAATGCTCTTATAAGTTCGTAAATTGCCGATGATTCCATAATCAAAAGGTCGAAATTTATCAGAAATTATTTCTTGGCCATAATGAACTATCGATTTAGTCGACGTATCAGCAGGTGAATGGCCTAAAATTACAGGCAAAAGAGTCTGCAAAATAAAATAAATGGTAGAGCTATGCCAGTAGGACGCCACTTACCGACCGAGCAAGGTTTCGTTCCATGTTGACTTACCGACAGTCAGTATAACCATCAGTCGGTAATGCAGAGTTTTGATATGGAACGAGACTTAGCCGATGCCGAATGAGTAAATATATGAGGATGAGATAGATGAAGAGAAGCGGAAGGATCAGGAGATAAATGAAGGAATAGATCGGGAGGGAATAGAAAAGAAGGAGGATTGGTAAAGGTAGATCACTGATATATCGATTGAGACTTGATCCACACAAGGAAGCTGCATTACCGGCTGAGGGTAAGACGGACTCTCCGTAACTCTGCATAATCTTGCGCAGTCGGTAAGTGCCATTCTACAGTCATAGTTCCACTACTAAAATAGTTAATCATTTATAAACAATCCCGAGAGAATTTTGTTAAAACTCATTGGTTACTTTTCCAAAAAATACAAAAGATTATATTTTTTTAATAAAGCACTTACCATATTAAATTGATTCGCATCAAATCCAAACATAACAAACATTGCATTAGTACATATTTTTTGTCTCAGAGTGCTAATGTTGCATCCGATTCTCGCGAGGAATCTTACAACTTCACTTCGTGGAAGAAATTCGTTCCTTCCGAGAAAATAGGCTGCCAGCTAAAAATTAATTTATATTATTTATCAAGGCCATGTAATGTTCCCTGGATTCCTACTTACCAAAGGGAGGACTTTGATTGGTACTTATCATCGACCGGTAAAACAGATTTGGCTCTTTTCAAGGTTAAAGTAACTGTCTCATCAACAGTGCAAAATGACGTTTTTAGTACGGAAAGAAATCAAATCTGTTTTACTGACTGCCGGTAAGAGTTATATTTATCAAATTCAAAAAATGATCAAGTGAATCTCGAAGAAGGTTACCTCGACACTTTTCGAAAAAGGTGCTAAGGTCCTAATTGGGCTTCTTATGTGTCTCATAAAAGCAATCGGAGCGAGGCTGAACATGACACGTATATTTGAATTCATGTCAGATCTTTGCGCAGCCATCACGTAAAATGCAGTTGTACCCATTGAATGACCAATATATATCAAACTCTGATTTTTCATTTTTGTTACGTAAGATATCATCGCTGGCAAATCATGAAGGCCTATCTCGTGAAAACTAAAATAAAAAATCTGGACATTTAATTTTCCACAATTTGGATAATTATGTAATACTTCCCTGATTCCTACCTTATCTATATTTTCTTCTAAACTATTCACGTTCACACGAATTCAGATATCGAGTTTAAAACTTAGGAAATTCAATAAAAGGCACCAAGAAATGTTTTATTGTCCTAAATTTTTTTGGTTGAAATTTCAAAAATTTGGAACCACAGAAAAGTTTTTTTTTTTTTATTTAATTATCCAAATTTTTAGTTGCATATCTGAACTTGTCTCGACGTAGATTGTTGCGAAAAAAGGTCGATAAAGTAGAAAATGGGTAAGTTAAAAGTTAACTGTTTTCTGGAAAAACATTAATTCTTACCTGAAATCCCAAAAACTTGAATCCATTACGGAAATAGTTTTGTGGGATTTGGAATAAGTATTTCCACGCATATTTCCCAACCAGACATCATATCCTAAATCCGCAAGGATAAAAGCTAGAAACGTAAAAAATCATTCAATTTATATTTCAATTTGGTTGAACATCTTATTTGTATTTTATAATTGTAATATGGTCCAAAGACATTCTTGAATTAACAAAAATCTTTTATTTATAAAACATATTTTAATCAAATGTATTATTTAATTTCCAAGACTTTCAACTTGATGTCTGAAAAGACTCTTGGTTTTTTGACGCACAAGGATACACTGTTGTTGCTATCGCTCGTAAAGTTTTTTTTAATGAAAAATTGCCCTTAAGGGCTGACATTGGTACTCAGCAAGAGGAATTATAAAACAGGAATATTTCTACGTCCTAAGTGTGACTTTGTTCAGTCTTTTTGACTGCCTGTAAGTGCGTAGATCCTTTGGAGGTTATGGCGAACGCTTCTAACCTCAAATGTCAAAGCCGTCAAAAAATAAAATCTAAGAAAGAATCGCAAAAGCAAATCGATCCAAATCAATCAAATCAAACACTAAAAAGATCCTATGAGGATTCCATTGATCATTCAAAAACAAAATTTGTTTGCGATGAAGAGGTACCCATAATAAGGGACTATTCTTTATTACGGTCGAAGCTCTAGAGGAAACATCTTTTCACATTTTTTCGGTGGGTAACTTTTGAATTAAAATTTCCCGGGTAGTATTAAAAACATTGCTAAGGATGGAAAATCGCGCGTCTTGGTAGAATGTACCAGTGGCAAAAACGCAAATAACATCACAGTAAACAACAGTTTACTTAGGACAGCAAAGCTTAGAGCCTTTATCCCTAACTATAGGGATTCTATGGAGGGAATAGTGAGAGATATCCTCACTAGTATCTCAGTAATTGAAATAAGAAAATTTACGGAAACCAACAATGGATGCAAAGTATTGAGTGCAAGACGTTTTATAAAGAAAACGGATATGGGTCCGGCAACCCTTTCCATGGTAGTAATAACATTTGGAGGTCAGGAGGTTCCTGACTTTATATGTCTCTATCAGGTTCAAATGAGCGTTGACCCGAAATATCCCGATTAAACAAGCCTCCGGTCTATACCACAAAGAAAAAAAATGTCAAAGGCCAACAACCAAACGGTTGATATAGATAATATTATCAACTACCCTCCTTCGTTTCGTATGGGTTCATCTCTGTTATCACCCCAATTCAACTATTCTAACTTTCCTTTTTTAGACGATGTTGATTTGGACTCTTTATTGGGACCTGACAATAACAAGGAAGGTCATACACCAGAAACCAGAGTTTCAGCGAACCTGAAACTCGTATTCATTATTTACCTGTTAACACAAAGATCAATCAAAAACAAACTTACACCCATCAAGATATAATCTAATGATAACCTCCAAATTCTCATTAAGATCAACTAATTTGATCTGACCCACAAACACTGTCTTATCTACCCCATCCAGACAAGAATCTAGAATCAGCACTCCAGATCTATTTCACACAAATGTACGGTTCAACTCGCACTCTGATCAAACAACCGCACAGTCCATTCCATCGTTTCCCATGTTGCCTCCACATTTTGCTCAGACGTTATCCCAATTATTCTCTATGTTAAATCAATTTATTTCGCAATTCGGACCCATGCTCTCTATGATGGATGCCTTTCAACAAACCCCCCAACCCTTAACTCCATTGCCAATGCCGCGGTCACAGAATAAGTAGTTCTATGGTACGGCTTTTCTAATATTGCTCTTCGCACTCTCCACTTCTCACGATGGCTAAGCTATATGAATTAAAATGACATACCCTTCAAAATTATTAATATTTATAATGTGGACGACAAACTGGACACTTTAGCCATCAGTATATCCACGTATCAAGGTCCATTATTAGTTGCTAGCGTTTGTTATACGCGGCTCACATAGAGCGAGACTCTTTTATTGGCAGATACAAAACACTCTCGCAAACGAAGTTTATTCATTCAGTAGGCAACCATTTTTGAATTATAATAACTAGTAATTAGACCAGCGAGTAAGAGAGGGAGAGAGAGAAATAGGTACTCCATGGAGTGTCGTCATCAGTGACGTCAGCAAGGCGTCAGGGCGAGTAGAGGCGAGAGTCGCGAGTAGGGCGCCCTCGAAACTCGACGCGCGCATCTCCCTCCAACGATTTTATACCCTCTCCGCTCGACTTCCACGCAACGCCCACGCAGCCTCCCCGTTAAAAGGGCGCGCACGGGCTCAGAACAGGAGAAGTGTCTTGGAGCTGGTAGCCAGAGTCCTCACACTTGAACCCTAGAGCTGGAAGCCAGCCCTAGGTGTTCACGGGCAAGTCAGTGCCGTGACCAACCAAGTACATACGCAATGAAGATCTCTCTCTCTCTCTCTCTCTCTCTCTTACGACCACAAAAAAAATTATTGACTTCGCATCTCATTCACCCTCCTGCGAGGACGAACTCTACGATTAAGAACTTCGACTCTCTGTAACATCATGGTAAAATGAAGATTAGGAATAAAAAGCAAACTAAACGTAATTTTTTCTTGGTACTTCATCCCCCCCCCCCCCCTTCTTCCTCCGCTAACAGGCTAGCTGGCATACTAGCCCGCCTGTTTCCGCTGAGACAGCTGGCATACCAGCCATTTCAGCGGACACACTGACTAACTCCATCCCTTTCCCACTTACTAATGAATTGAATCTCTGCTAATCAAATTCTTTACAGAAGAAAATCGACATAAAAAACACCCGCTCAACTCGCTATCTCTTTCTATCTCAGGAGATAGACACATCACTCCCCCTTTCCACCTCCCTCGACATTTATCCTCTCACTCTCTCCTCTTGTACTCTCCAGATCACTCTTTCATCCGCCATTTCTTTCTATCTTATGAGATAGACACATCACACCCTCCTGTCACTTCCTTCGAAATCTATCAACCATACATCCCTCCTTTACAAAAATGGCAACAATTCCTCTTACTCTCTCCTATGGTTCCCCTACCTCTCCTGTCTCTTACTATCCAATAAGATAATTCCTGCTCACTTTCTCTTAGTAGAGAAAAATCCATCATCCCCGAAGAATATCTTTCTTACTACTTCCAACAAATCCCACCCAAAAGTAAGGAGCATATCACGTTTATATAAATCCTCGGGCTGGAGCTCAGGACATTGGTTGGGTTGACTTTCTTCACTCCACACTGTCAAACCCCACTGATGGACGACCTTTATCCATAGGAACCCAACCTCAGCCACAGGACCCACCTCATCCCATGGGACCTCACCGATTCCTCAGAACTCCTATAATCGTAATCACCACCTATCCCACGGGACCTACTTCATTCCATTGGACTCCATTTAACCCACGGGACCCAAACAATCTACTGGGAACCCTTTTATTTCACGGGACCTAATCCATCTTACTGAACCATAATCACCTTGCTGTAAGTGAAGAGATAGAAATGGATATAAATGGTGGGATATAAAGAGATATAACATTTCTATTACTTCCAAGAAACCGATTTGCATCCCGAAAACGCTATCTCCCCTGGCCTATCTTTGTGTTCGTTAATATATTATATCTCTTCCTATCGCTCAGTATATCTCTCTTCATTACAAATTTTGATCTCTTTCTATCCTTCTTTATCACGTGAAGGAGACTCGGAGAGAAAAAGTTGGGATGAGAAAGTGCGGATTGAAAGACACAGGCATCATTCTAATTTGACAAAGTGACAGAAGGAGATCGCCAATCCTATGTGGATACGCGAGGAATTGACGAGAGATAAAGAAAAGGGGATACAGAGAGATAGGCGTCAATCGGAATTAAAGAGTTTATAAAAAGAAATGAAAGTGGATAGGCGAAGGATATACAGGGATAGATAATATGGGATAGAAAAAGTATTTGGCATAAATGCCAAATTAGTTTTTGTTTATTTTACCTAGTCCGTGTTCCTTTCCAGTGAAAACCCAATCAGCAGAACTGCTCAGCAACCCGTGTTGCAAAAATACAGGGGTTGATCCTTCACGTCCAGGAATTCGATGCATTGTTAATAAATAACCATCTTCCGTCTCTACAACATGTGTCTCGGCCGGGTATCCAGCATGTCTTATCAATCCAGGCTGGTAGATAAAATATAAAATTATTATCATACTGTTTTAAAAAGAAAATTTTATTCGTTTACTTTTGAAATAAATAGTTACATAAAATTATATTTGTTACTTAATTGGAAATGAACTATAAATTGAAATACATGAATAAAAAAGTTGAAAACTTATTGTCTAAAAACTAAAATAAGTAGATTACTTTTCAAAATAAAATAAAATTGTTGATTTTGCAAATTAAAAACTATTTGAATTAATTTTAGAGAGTAGTTTAAAAATATAAAAACTTACCGTATCCAAATGAACGGTGGGATCAACATTTATTAATTGCCCAGCGCAGACTTCGGCGATCAATAGAATAGTTAAAAAACAACTATACATTTTTTCCATTTCTAAAAAAATGTAAGCGAATGAAAAAACCAGATTTAAAAATTAACCTTTCAAATAACTTAAGTTGAGTACTTGAAATTTCAGACAAAACAGGAAATTACACTCAAATAAGAAGTACTCAGTCGCACCCAGCTGAGAATTTCTGTCCAGGAACCTCGGAGGATCCTGGACATGTTTCTGAACATGAACCTGCACACTAACCTGTACAGGTAATCGTGATGGTTCCTGTACAGGAATTTGGTACATGATTTGGTACACAATCCTGTTAAGGAATCTGTAGGCAATCTAACCTTTGAATGATCCTGGACAGAATCCTGCAGGATCATGTACAGATTTCTTCGCCAAATTCCTGCAAAGATGCCGTCAAGATTACCTGTGCAGGTTCGTGTGCAGGATCGCGTCCAGGAACATGTCCAGGAACGTCCGAGGTTCCTGGTTTTTGACGCTTATCATGATTTTTTTTAATGAAATTGTTTCTCATACATTAGATACTACTTTATACTGATAATCAGATATTTAAATAGATTGTTTAAACAATTTATAATTGTTTCTAGCAATTTTCTCTTAGAATAGAGTTAGAAAGTCGCGGGTTTTTCAAAAATTGTACACATTCTGTCCAATTTTTAATTAGAGTGAAGTAATAATTAAAGATTGTCAACAAAAATAATTTCATCTAAGAATGGTATAGTTAAATTTCCAACTGAAAAAGATAATTGTTCAACTGAAAATGGAAAAGTTCAATTATTATTTGAAAAAATTCATTTTAAGCCAAACATGCAACGAATTTTCATGAAATATAGTTCAATTTTCAACCAAAGAGATTAATATTTTACCAACAAATTTAATTTTCTACTAAATTGTTGAATTATCAAGCCAAAGAGATGAATTTTCCACAAAACAGTAGAATTGTTAACAGAAAAGTTTATTTAAAACGGGTAGTTAAATTTTGACTCTAATTATGAACCCTTAATGAAAAAATTAATTTTTTCACAAATAGTTCAACTTTAACTCAAATAATAAACTTTTTAACAAAAAAAGAAAAATTAATAATTAATTCATTATTATATAATATATTATTTCTACCAAACGATTTTTTTTCAAACTAAATTGATGAATCATCAACAAAAAATAGAATAGTTTTATTTTCAGTTAGAGAAATAAGTTTCTAAGCAAATAAAATAAATTTTCACGAAAATACTTCAATTTTTATCCAAATTTGGATGAAAATTTAACCTAATTTAATAAGTTCAACCTGATTAAAAATTTCTAATTAATATTTTTAATTCGATGAAAAATCGTTTATTTTCTCAAAATTCTATCATTTAGTTGAAAATTAATTTATTTTCTAAAAATTCTATTATTCGGTTAGTAATTAAAATATTTTGTTAAAAATAAACGAATTTCCATCAAAATTGTTAAATTTTCATTCAAATTTGGATGAAAAATTTAACTCAATAGCTTTAACTTAATTTGAAATCATCATCAAAATTTTGATGAAAATTTAACTATTTGGTTCAAAATTAATTTATTTTTTATAAATTCTATTATTTGGTTGAAAATTCAAATATTTTGTTAAAAATAAACGTATTCTCATAAAAATAGTTAAATTTTCATGAAAATTCTATTATTTTCTGAAAATGATGAATAATAAAAAAATTCATAAAAAAAATTTTTTGACGAAGAATTGAAGAGTTAAATTGGTAGTTAAAAAAATTAATTTTTAATTTGAAAAAATATTATTTTCACCCAGAAAAATAAAATTTCAACCGAAAAAAAAATAATTTTTAACAAAATGAAATAAATTTGGATTTCAATTATCTACTAAGCAGATGAATTTCTAACCGAAAAGATTAAATGTCTATCAACAAAATAAATATGGACGAAAAGTTGAATAGTTGAGTTTTTAGTTTAAAAAATAAATTTTCAATTTAAATAAACTAATTTTCTACCAACAAAGAATAATTTCTAACAAAAATAAATCAATTTTCAACCAAATATTCTATTTTTTTAAATAGAATTTTCAACTAAAAAGGTTAATTTTTTATCAAAAAAGACAAATTTTTAACAAAGTAGTTGAATTTTTTATGAGAAAGGTATCTTTTTAAGAATATAGTTGCATTTTAAACAAAATAATTAAATTTTCAAACAAGTAATAGAACTTTTAGAAAATTAACAAATTTCCATCAAAATGGTTCAATTTTCATTCAAATTTGGATGAAAATTTAACTTAATAACTTTAACTTAATACAAAATTTTTCACCAAAATTTTTAATTTGATGAAAAATCGTTTATTTTCTGAAAATTCTATCATTTAGTTGAAAATTAATTTATTTTCAGAAAATTGTATTATTTAGTTGATAATTCAAATCATTTGTTAAAAATAAACGAGTTTTCATCAAAATAGTTAAATTTTCATCCAAATTTGGATGCAAATTTAACTTAATAACTTAATAACATCAACGTTCTTTTAAAATCTTCATTCAAATTTGGAAGAAAATTTTATTATTATCTAAAAATTATAAATAATAAAAAATTTCGTTGAAAAAATTTTTTGACAAAAAATTGAAGAATTAAATTTTTAGTTAAAAAAATTAATCTCCATTAAAAAAAATGATTTAATAAAATGAAATTTCAATCAAAAAAGACAAATTTTGAACCAAATGTATGAATTTTCAACTGAAAACCATAAATTTGCAACAAAATGAATAAATTCTTAACTGAAAATGATCAATTTTATAAAAAAATTAAATAACCACATTTTTAGTAAAAAAAATTAATTTTTAACAAAAAACAACGGATTTTCAGTAAAATTTGCTACATTTTATTTTATAATTCATCTTTAATAAAAAATTAATTTGGAATAAAATAATTGAATTTTCAACCCAAAAAATTAATTTTCTACCAAAAAAATTCGAGTAAATTTTCAACGAAATAGTTGAATCTCCAACCAAATAAAATAAATTTTCAACGAAATAGTTAAATTTTCAATCAAAAAGTTTAAATGTCTGTCAAAACGAAAATTTTTTGACGAAAAATTGAAGTGTTGAATTTCACATTAATTTTCATTTAAAGAAAATTATTTTTAAAAAAATGAAATTTCAACCAAGAAGAGAAATTTTCGACCAAAAGAAACAAACTTTCAACCTAATAGTTGTATTTTTCAATAAACCGAAAAAAATTCTACTTAAAATATAAAAGTAAAATTTTCAGGTAAAAAAGTTTGATTTCAAATTGAAAAATAAAAGAATTTTTAACAAAATAGTAATATTTTTAACAAAGAAATGAATTTTCAAACAAAAAGTTAAATTTTCAACTAAAAAAGAGGACATTTTCATTTAAAATAGGGAAGTTAAATTTTCATCTTAAAAATTAATTTTTTTAACGTAAAATGAAGTTGCAACAAAATAGGTCAATTTTCTACAAAACAGATGAATTTTAAACCAAGAAGATTAAATTTCTAACAAAAAAGATGAATTTTTAACTGAAAAAAAAATTAAATGTTAACGAAATAGTTAAATTTTTTACCCAACAATTGAATTTCCTACCAAAAAATAAATTTTTAATCAAACACATGAATTTTTAAGAAAATAGGTGATTTTTCAATTAAAGAAGATAAATGTTCAACGAAACATGGAATTTTCCAATTTTAAGTTTAAAAAAATTATTTTTAAATAATGTTAACAATATAGTTAAATTTGTAAAAAAAATGATTCTTCGACAAAGTACTTTAACTAATGCCTATTTCTTTTAACATTAAATTTCTATTTTGGAATAACCTCTAATTTTACCAATTTTAAAATAATTTCAAGTCTCCAACATAATCCTATATTTAAAAATAAATAAAAATAAATTGTCTTTTAGTGTTTCTTTTACTGTTTCTGGTTTAATATTGAAAATTTTTGTTGTTAAAATATAAAATATTAGAACTAATTTCAAAAAAATTCATATTTGTTGGTGATGATTCATCATTCTATTTATCAATTCATTTTCTTGATTGAAAATTTAATTATTGTGTTTACATTTTTTTTAAATAATTTTTCTGATTGCAAATTTTACTATTCCATTTTTTTTTTAGAAATTTAATCTTCTTGGTTTCAAATTCATCTTTTTTGTAGAAAATTGATTTATTTTATTTGTTTAACAATTTTTTTTTACTTAATAATAAACTATTCTATTTTTGGTTGAAAATTTATGTTTTCCAGTTGAAAATTTTTCTTTTTTGATAGCAATATAACCTTTTTGGTTGGAAATTCAACTATTGGGCTGAAACTCCATTAAAATAAAAAATAGTTGGTTGAAGATTAATATATTTTGTTAAAAATTATTCTTTTTGCGTAGAAAATTAGTTTTTTAATTAAAAATTAATCGCATTTATTTTATAGACATTTAATCCTTTTGGTTAATTTTCGAGAAAATACATATTTTTGCGCTGTAAATGCAACTTTTTTCAAAATGTCATTTTTATGACCTGAAAACTCAAAATTTGAAGATTTTCTTTCTTTATTGATTAAACAATCTTTCTTGGTTGCAAATTCAACTCTTTTGTTGAAAACTCGTACTTTTTGGTTCAATTTAACTGCTTTTTATTGAAAATCAAAATTTTGTTGTGTGAAAATATAAACTATTAGGGGAGAGTGGGGAGTTGTGGGCCACGCTTTGTTTTCAAGACATAACATCTCTGAACATTGATAAATTGGCAATGTATGAACTGGTATTTGTAGTAAACTTGTCAATACATCAACTGGAGACCACAATTAATAAAATTCGATAATGCGCAAGAAATATTCAGGATGACGTAAATCTTATAAAAATCGATATTTGTGATTTTGGTGGGGAGTTGTGGGCCGTGACAAAAAATAAAAGAAAATGGCATATTCCAGCAGTTTATGTTAATTAAAGTTGCAGTAAATAAAAATTAATTGTTTTAAGAAGATTAAAAAAAAAATTATTCTGATTCACAATTTATGCAAGTGTAATATCCGGTCCTCATGTTGGCACATTTCAAGTGTACAGCACGATCGCACATGTTGCAGTGAACTGTCTTTTCAGAGCAAGAGAAAAGAAGTTTCACTTAAAAAATTGAAATACGCATTAAGAACGTTTGGCCCACGACTCCCCACTAATGGTGGACCACAACTCCCCACAGCCGACATTTACGAAATGACCGAATTGCCATACACACAATGAATGTTTTACCGAAATTATTTGATTGAATTTAAAGCCAATTGCTCAAGGAATATTCTGCAAAAACGTGCCTTTGAAATCTGCTGTAGAACGGGACTTCGAATATCAACCACTTGAGTTGTACAAAAACTTTTATTTTGATTTCTTGAATCAACAATGTCAAAATACTATCTACGCGTGTTGAGACTATGAGTCGAGTTCACAAAGTTAGCTCACACAAAGAGAGTCTTTTGGCATTGGTTAAAGCAGTCCTACCACCCACAACATGGCTGAGATTAAGGTGGCCCACGACTCCCCACGGCCCACAACTCCCCACCGTTGTTTCATTTTTACATTTTCTGGAACTTGCAGTATTTAATAGTCTATTTTATGCATGACAACTGTTTATAAAAAATTGAAGAAAATGAAAAATTCTTTTCAGAAAGAAAAATGAATGAAGTAACACTGCCTCCTTCGCCAAATTGGTACCTGAGTAACGTGATGTCTTGCTCAAAAAATGGAACTGTTGCTTGGGGATCAAGACACTCGATTGTGATTGGACATCCGAAAGAGAACAGTAAAATTCTCGAATATTCGTATATTTCAAATGCTCACACAGGCCGAGTAACGCCTTCTAGTTTCTGCTGGAGATGAGCACGTCGTTAAAATTTGGAATGTCGACACGCTTTGACGAATTATATTTTAGACGTAATTATCAATTTTTTATCATCAATTAGCGAACTTTGGTCCACTTCTAATCAATTTTCGACACTATCATTTTTTTGATTAGGATTTCGTTCCAAATTGGACAGCTTGAAAGTTTTGCGAATCGAATTTCGAGGCTCTCAGCATTTTTATTCAAATTTCGATTCTTATTTTTAAGATACTACTATTCATCCTTTTTTTAGAAAAAAGGGAAAATTTTTACAAGAAAGTACAACATTGCTGCAACTGTAATTTTTTTAAGCATGTACTTTTTGTAAAAAATGTACAAAATTTAACAAAAAAATACAGTTAAATACAAATAGCTAATTTTTTCTTGTAGAAAGATAAAAAAAAGTTAACAATAAAATACAAGTTCCCACAATGAAAAAATTTGTATAACTTTGCTGACAACATTTAAAATGATTTTTTATTTTGAAAAATTAAATTTGAGAGAATATTTAAAAGGATTTAAACAAAATTTTGAATAATAAATAACAATGGAATAATTATTAATTTGGAAAATAATCAAGTAAGTTTAAAATATATTTAGAAATTTTGAAAAGATTCGAAAATAATTTGAAACGTGAAAAGATTTCAAAACATTTAAATACAATGTAGATTTTTGGAGATGCCGAACACAAAATGTATAAGCTTTCTAAGCATTTTTAAAGATTTTAAATAATTAAAAAATTTGTATCAAAATATCTAGAAAAACAAACAATAATTTATTTTGTTTGAAAAATTAATTTTTTTTGTTTCTCAATTGAAATATTCCATTTGTGTTTACAAATGGATCTTTTTTTAGTCGGAAATTAAACTATTTGGTTGTAAGTTCATGAATTTCGTTCAAAACTTATATTTTCTGCAGAGAATTGGTTAAAAATTTAACTTTTTTGGTAGGAATATATTTATTTTGTTGAAAAGCTGTTTTTCTGGTTGAAAATCGAACTACTTTGTTAAAAATTCATTTTTGAAATTAAGAATAGCAATTTTTGATTGAAAATTATTGTATTGAAAGCTTATATTTTTGAATTCAACTGTATTGTCCAAAGTTCTTTTTTTGGCTCAAAAATTGAATAATTTCGTAGAAAATTGGTTTTTTCATTTGAAAATTAGTTTCTTGAAATGAAAATGTAGCAATTCCATTTTTGGTTCAAAGTTGAACTTTTTTATTTTGAAAATTTAACTCTTGTTGAAAATTCGTGTTTTCGGATTAAAGATTTAACTGTTTTGTAGAAAATTTGAATTTTGTCTCGAAAATTGGACATTTTGGTAGAGAATTCAACTAATTTGTCGAGTTTTGAAATACTTTGTTAAAAATTCATAATTTTAGTTTAATTTTTTTTTGTTTGTTCAAAATTAGGTTTTTAAGTGAAAATTTCAATGTCTGGTTGAAAATTAACTTTTTAATTAAAAATTTATATTTTCGTCTTGAAAAATCAACTGCATTGTAGAAAAATTTTCTTTCAGGCTTCAAAATTCAACAATTTGGGAGAAAATTCAGTTTCTTCTGTTTAAAAATTAATTTTTTGAAACGAAAATA
>CAKNXH010059243.1:139702-160780 GCA_932178445.1 Andricus quercusramuli | reverse complement strand
ACCAAAGTCCATCCCAATCTCTCCTGTGTAGTTCTTGACGATATTTAAAGCAGTTTGAAGTTTGCTTTTACCAGCGGCATAGATCTTCAGGTCATCCATATAGAATACATGAGTGACCTTATGCTCACGCTGATTAGTGTCGCCACAGAGGTATCCAGGAGAATTTCGTAGTGCAAGAGATAGAGGCAAAAGTGTGATGCAAAAAAGCAAAGGGCTCATACTATCCCCTTGAAAGACGCCCCTCTGGAAGGTGACGTTGTTCGTCGTCAGACGATAATTCCTAGATTAGATGGTAAATCTAGTTTTCCAAAGAGGCATCAATCTCTCTATGCATCTCACTATGTGTGGATGTACCTTCAAGCTTTCCAACAGACAGATGATAAGTCTATGAGAGGTTGAATCAAAAGCTTTCCGGTAGTCAATCCAGGCCATTGACAGGACGCGCTGATGGACTGTAGCGTCTTTACAGACACACCTGTCAATCAGCAGGTTCTCTCGACAGCCTGCTACACCTTTTTTCGAGCCACGTTGTTCGTACATCTCTCGCCATACAGGCTCAATTCGTCGAACAATCCTGTTGTTTAGGATAGCTGTAAAAATCTTATACAGTGTGTTCAAACAAGTTATTGGCCTGTAATTCTCTGGTTTGGACAAGTCGCCTTTTTTCGGTAGGAGTATAGTGCGTCCTAACACTAGCCACTGCGGAATGGGCATCTCCGACTTTAAATATGAGGTGAATATGCGGGCCAAATGTTGGTGTGTAGAAGTAAACTTCTTCCACCAAAAGTTCTTGATACAATCTGGTCCAGCACCGGAAAAGTTCTTCGTGCCTCTAAGTGCTTTTTTCACCTCTTCGGCAGTGACTGATGGGCACTCCTCCTCAGATTTTATGAGGCTGTCGCAAAACTCCTTGAAGCGAATGATATTGTCAGTATCTTCCTTCAACTCTAGTGTTTTCGGGATCTTGTACACCTCTCTCCAAAAAGTCTCTACCTCCTTGGGCTTGGGTGGATTTTTTACAAAAACAGGGGGATCACTGAAGAGGCGCGATGGGTCAGCGAGAAACTGTTGATTCTCTCTGATCCATCTCTCCCTCTTCTGTATCCTCCTCCTTGCGTCAGATAACAGCCTTATTTTGTCAACAATATGCTGCTTGATTGTCAGCAGCTTTGACTTGTTTAGTGTGTGATTCAAGGTCCTTAGTTCTTGGGCGAACTTTCGAACAATTTCCGTGAACGGTCTACCAGATGTTATGTAGTCACCCTTTCCGTGAACGGTCTACCAGATGTTATGTAGTCAATCACACATTGAACACGGGACGCATTCTGTCTTGCCCATCCAATTTTCTTGTTCAGTTGATGCAAGCGTCTTCTTGTCTTTTGATCCATCGTCGGTTTGAGCCTTCGATTTGAATCAGCCAAAGCTGTCGCAGCACCATAAACTGAGCAATTGATGGTCCAGAGGTCGGACTCTTGCGAGATATCTCCACAAAGGCAGGCATCCATTTCAGCCAGATCTTGGGGCTTAAGAGGAACCGCATGTTGATGTTCCTCCTTGTACTGAAATTGCCATCATCTTCAAGAAGGTGCCTACTTTCTGCGGTTGATCTTAATGTCATTTCATCTTCGTCTGCAGCTTGTTCAAGCAGCGGTTGAGGAAGCGCTCCGCGTACATATCCATTTTTGCGGAGGTAGTCGGCTTGATTTCGCAAAGACTGATGCGAAACGTGTTGAAGCTCTGGGTGTTTCTGGCACCACAGAGTATGCATACGCGCCATAAAGCCTCCACGAACAGGGATAATACTGGCATCGTAGCAGTCTAACACATCATTCTTAAGTTGATCCGTCCACTCAATGTGGGCGTTTCGCCGGTTCGTCGTTGTGTTTCCATCCAAATTATTTTCAGCACCCCGAACTCTAGGATGATCGGCATTGTTTGCCGATCCATTGTCGGGTGTTCTGCGCGTTCGATCGTTTTGAACCGCATCTACAACATTTTGGTGGTTTTTTGGTTTCATTGTTGTTCCCACGAGCAGCTAGGGAAAGGGTTCGTCCATCCTTGTAGAGCCCCGCGTGCAAGGATAAGGCTATTACTCTGAGACATCGCCCGATATCCCAGAGTCACCGTTAAAGACACCTCACCCAGGTGCCATGCAGCTTTCGGCACGGTTCGCACACCTTCGCTTAGGGGTTATTCCTTCGGGACCATCCCTGGACAATTGTCCGCGACTGCTTATTAATTATTGTATCCATATTCAGCAGAAACCCTTGGTACGGGGACCCTCTATCCGCAACCCAAGGACGCGTTCGGTGGCTTTGTCATAAGCCCTTCGGTTCTATTCCAAGGGAATCGAAACCGAAACCGAATATATATATATACAATTGAAACAATAAGTTAAACAACCACCGCAGGGTACCACTAAGAGCAACTGCCATCTAAAAAAATGTCAATAGCCCCCAGTAGAACCGCGGTAAAATACACCTATGGCCACGTCTCACATCCGTGAGATGAGTGGTCACAGGGCACGACGAAATCACAACGACAGGCCGGCGAAACCCTCGTGTGTCTTGAGGACATGAAGCGACACAAGGATGACAGCTTTCAGCATCCATCTCGTAAGTGCCTTGGCATATTTTTGGGACGCGGGTATGGCTTTAAGGTTACGAACCAGTGATAATTTCGCACCTCCGAGAGCACCTATCACAAGGAAAATTACTCGTACCGAATATTTTGGATGAAACATCTAATGGCGCGGTACGGGGGTAAGATCGCCTCTTGGCGTGGCGATGCAACGCGTGAGATGAAACGACGCGCTCGCGGTTCGTCGGCTCAATCCGCCTCAGCTCGGCGTCATCTCTCTCCGCGCGCTGCGCTCTCCTCTATACTTGCGCCCCACCGACTTTGCAGTCCCCTCTGGTCCCCTCTCACCGCGCGCTAGTCACTGTACTTTTTTAATTATGATACAATATAATGTATTATGATACAGTATGATACATTTTTACATATTATCATAACATATTACAGTGAATCTTACAATATGATACAATATCACACAATATGATACAATATCATACGATATAATACACTATTATATACAATGTTATACAATATCATATAATATGATGGAAAAAGGTACTGTATCATACAATATGATGCTATATGTTACAACATGATACAATATGGCACAATATGGTACAGTATGATACAAAATGATACATTATCACACTATGTGATACAATATGATACATTACCATAAAGTATGATGCAATAAAATACAACTTGATACTTTATGAAACAATATAATAGACTGTCACACTATACAATACCATGTGATTTGATACAATATGGTATATTACCATACAATGTGACACAATATCATATAATGTGATGGAATATGATACACTATCATCCAATATGATGTAATACGATACAATATGGCACAATATGATACAGTATGATACAATACGATACACTATCACACCACATGATACAATATGATACACTATCACACTATATGATACAATATGATACAGTTTCATACAATAGAATGAAATATGATACAACCTGATGCAATACGATACATTACGATACAGTATCATAAATTATGATGCAATATGATACAACATGATACAGTATGGTAAAATATAATACACTATTACACTATACAATACCATATAATGCAATTTAATACAATATTATACAATATACAACATGCTATATTACCATAAAATGTGACACAATATCATATAATATGATACAATATGATACAGTATCATACAATATGATGAAATATGATACAATCTGATGCAATACGATACATTATTATTTATATATATAATTTTAAAAAAAGTTGAACAACCACCGCAGGGTACCACTAAGAGCAACTGCCATCTGAAAAAAAAATGTCAATGGCCCCCAGTAGAACCGCGGTAAAATACACCCATGGCCACGCCTCACATCCGTAAGATGGGTGGTCACAGGGCACGACGAAATCACCACGACAGGCCGGCGAAACCCTCGTGTGTCTTGAGGATACGAAGCGACCCAAGGATGACAGCTTTCTGCATCCATCTCGCAAGTGCCTTGTCATATTTTTGGCACGCAGGTATGGCTTTAGGGTTACGAACCAGTGATAATTTCGCACCTCCGAGAGCACCTATCACAAGGCCAATTACTCGTACCGAATATTTTGGGTACAGCCGTGATGTTGTATTCGGACGGAACCGAGAATTCGATCACGAATATAGTTCGTTTCTCGAAGTCTTGGAGAAGAATGTCAGGCCTCGAGTGCGCAACGGAGACTGCTGCCCGAAAATCGTAGTTCCAGAAAATGTGGCACTTCTCGTTTCGGACAATTGACTCTATATCCCTTGGAGCGTTCGACAGGGCAGGGTCGCGACCAACACCGTAGGAGCGACAAAGGTGGTAATGAAGTACTCTAAGGGCCGCATTATGTCTATAGATATACGTTGTTCCTGCGTGGGTCGGACACCCCGAACGTATGTGTTCTAGGTACTCAGCGTGTGCATGACACGCTCCGCACCTATCACTGGGAACTTCTCGACATAAAATGCGGTGACGGTATGCTAAGGTGGAGATGACACCGTCCTGGCATGCGAAAATAAAGCCCTCTGTACCTGAATTGAGCCCTGATGATTTGAGGAAAGCAAAAGTTTGCTCCTTCGACAAGGACTGCTTTTCTACATTTCTGTGAAAGTTCCCATGCACATGCTTACCGAGTAGCTCTTGGTGAAATTTTCCAACCTCTGCTTTCTTTACTTCGGTTTTTAGACGTGAATCATCTAGATGGAGTAATGCACTTTCCTCACTTCTGATGTTGAAATTCAGGCCAAGGGCCTCGGCAGCTTGCTCCGCGGCTTTGTAAAGGAACGCTCCTTCGCCAATCATCTCGTGGTTTCTGACCATCTTTAGGAGAGGATCTCTGCCATTCGCAGCGATGTAAGCTGTACTTAAAACAATTCGGTTATGAAGACTCTGGAGATTCAGAAGTCCGCGTCCGCCTTGACGGCGTGAAATGTATAATCGCGGAACTGACGAATTGATATGCAAGCTTTTATACATATGCATGATCTGACGGGTGGTAAAATCAAGGGCCTTAAGCTCGTTCCTCGCCCATTGAACCAGCCCAAACGAGTAGAGTAGAACCGGGACGGCAAGCATGTTAGTCGCAGATACCTTGTTCAACGCCGACAGATTGGAAGACCAAATATGTCGAAGAAGATGCTTGTATCTGCTTCCTAGAGACTCCTTCACTGATGTTACATCCTGAATTCGGCTTTGAGGCACGCCCAGGTATGTGTAGGTCTCTCCAGTGTTAAGATGTCTAATAACACTTATATCCACAAGGTCCTTGGGGACGCCAGTAATCTTGCCTTTCTTCAAATGAATTTTGGCACACTTGTCCAAACCAAAGTCCATCCCAATCTCTCCTGTGTAGTTCTTGACGATATTTATAGCAGTTTAAAGTTTGCTTTTACCAGCGGCATAGATCTTTAGGTCATCCATATAAAATACATGAGTGACCTTATGCTCACGCTGATTAGTGTGGCCACACAGCAATCCGAGAGAATTTTGTAGTGCGAGAGATAGAGGCAGAAGTGTGATGCAAAAAAGCAAAGGGCTCATACTATCCCCTTGGAAGACGCCCCTCTGGAAGGTGACGTTGTTCGTCGTCAGACGATAATTCCTAGATTAGATGGTAAATCTAGTTTTCCAAAGAGGCATCAATCTCTCTATACATCTCACTATGTGTGGATGTACCTTCAAGCTTCCTAACAGACAGATGATAAGTCTATGAGAGGTTGAATCGAAAGCTTTCCGGTAGTCAATCTAGGCCATTGACAGGACGCGCTGATGGACTGTAGCGTCTTTACAGGCACACCTGTCAATTAGCAGGTTCTCTCGACAGCCTGCTACACCTTTTTTCGAGCCACGTTGTTCATACATCTCTCGCCATATAGGCTCAATTCGTCGAACAATCCTGTTGCTTAGGACAGCTGTAAAGATTTTATACAGTGTGTTCAAACAAGTTATTGGCCTGTAATTCTCTGGTTTGGACAAGTTGCCTTTTTTTGGTAGGAGTATAGTGCGTCCTAACACCAGAAACTGCGGAATGGGCGTCTCCGACTTCAAATATGAGGTGAATATGCGGGCCAAATGTTGGTATATAATAGTAAACTTCTTCCACCAAAAGTTCTTGATAAAATTTGGTCCAGCACCAGAAAAGTTCTTCGCGCCTCTAAGTGCTTTTTTCGCTTCTTCCGCAGTGACTGATGGGAACTTCTCCTCAGATTTTATGAGGCTGTCGCAAAACTCCTTGAAGCAGATGATACTGTCAGTATCTTCTTTCAACTTTAATGTTTCCGGGATCTTGTACACCTCTCTCCAAAAAGTCTCTACGTCCTTAGGCTTGGGTGGATTTTTTACAAAAACAGGGGGACCTTCTGTATCCTCCTCCTTGCGTCAGATAACAGTCTTATTTTGTCAACAATATGCTGCTTCATTGTCAGCAGCTTTGACTTGTTTAGTGTGTTATTCAAGGTCCTTAGTTCTTGGGCGAATTTTCGAACCCTTTCCGTGAACGGTCTACCAGATGTTATGTAGTCAATCACACATTGAACACGGGACGCATTCTGTCTTGCCCATCCAATTTTCTTGTTCAGTTGATGCAAGCGTCTTCTTGTCTTTTGATGCATCGTCGGTTTCAGCCTTCGATTTGAATAAGTCAAAGCTCTCGCAGCACCGTAAACTGAGCAATTGATGGTCCAGAGGTCGGACTCTTGCGAGATATCTACACGAAGGGAGGCATCCATTTCAGCCAGATCTTGGGGCTTAAGAGGAACTTTGCATGTTGATGTTCCTCTTTGTACTGAAATTGCGATCATCTTCCAGAAGGTGCCTGCTTTCTGTGGTTGGTCTTAATGTCGTTTTCATCTTCGTCTGCAGCTTGGTCAAGCAGCGGTTGAGGAAGCGCTCCGCGTACATATCCATTTTTCCGGAGGTAGTCGGCTTGATTTCGCAAAGACTGATGCGAAACGTGCTGAAGCTCTGGGTGTTTCTGGCACCACAGAGTATGCATACGCGCCATAAGGTCTCCGCGAACAGGTATAATGCTGGCATCGTAGCAGTCTAGCACGTCATTCTTAAGTTGATCCGTCCACTCAATGTGGGCGTTTCGCCGGTTCGTCGTCGTGTTTCCACCTAAATTATTTTCAGCACCCCGAACTCTAGGATGATCGGCATTGTTTGCCGATCCATTGTCGGGTGCTCTGCGCGTTCGATCGTTTTGAAACGCATCTACAACATTTTGGTGGTTTGGTGGTTTCATAGTTGTTCCCACGAGCAGCTAGGTAAAGGGTTCGTCTATCCTTGTAGAGCCCCGCGTGCAAGGATATGGCTGATACTCTGAAAGGTCGCCCGATATCCCAGAATCGCCGTTAAAGACACCTCACCCAGGTGCCATGCAGCTTTCTGCACGGTTCTTACACCTTCGCTTAGGGGTTATTCCTTCGGGACCATCCCTGGACAATTGTCCGCGACTGCTTATTAATTATTGTAACCATATTCAGCAGAAACCCCTTGTACTGGGACCCTCCTTCTGCAACCCGAAGACGCGTTCGGTGGCTTCTTCATAAGCCCTTCGGTTATATACCAAAGGAATCGAAACCGAAACCGAAGCATCCCTGCGTGTCAACAAAATGCTGAGACACTTTCGGGGAAAATGCAGAAGGCGGTCGTTTGTCAGTAGGATTTCTCCGGGAGCGGGTGCTAACCAAAATTGCACCCGCTTCCAGCGAAATCGCGGTAAAAGTTCAGCTGTAACCACGTCTCACGACCGTGAGATGGGTCGTTACAGTCTGCGCAAATTCATTACGATGATCCGGCGAAATTTTCGTGGACCCTGAGGACACGGAGCGACCCAAGACCTTCTGCCTTTTCCCTGCAAGTGTCTCAGCATTTTGTTGACAAGCAGGGATGCTCTTCAGGCTATTAAAAAGAACATGGTTCGTTTCTCGAAGGCAGAAGAGCTATGTCAGGTCTCGAGTGCGCAACAGAAACAATTGTCGAGAATATGAAGTTCCAGAATATGCGGCACTTCTCATTTTCGACAACCGACTCTATTTCTCTAGGAGCATTTAGCAGAGAGGTATTTTGGGCTAATGCCGTAAGAGTGACAGAGATGGTAATAAAGCACTCTTAGTGCCGCATTGTGCCTTTGGATGTAGGTTGTTCCCGCATGAGTTGGAAAACTAGATAGTATGTGTCCTAGATGCTCGGGTGCTTTCTTAATCCGAGACTTCACGAGTGAGTACTCAAGATGGATGAGATTTGATGCATTTTGCTCACGGCTGATATTGAAGTCAAGGCCGAGTGTTTCAGCAGCCTCCTCCGCTTATTTGTACAAAAACGCCCCTTTGCCTACTTCTTCGTGTTTCCTGTTGTGAGGACATTCAAGATTCAATATTCTACGACCACCTTGACGGCGTGAGATGTAAAGTCGTGGAACAGAAGACTCAAAGTGCATGCTTCTGTTCACGGAAAAAATTTGGGAACACCAGACGTACCTATAGGTAAAACAGCCGCGCCGAACGCTAGGTCGAATCTTATACTTCAATTTGGGGTAGCTGCTGTCAAATTTTCTGACAGCAGCTATACTTCTGCGGCGCAAGCGCTGTACCAGTGCCAAAGTACAACCGTTGTTCATGTTTTCGGGACTAGTGCAAAAATATTTGACTAGTGTCTTGCGAGTCGTGAGTGCACGTACGTTGACTAATGCTTGTACTAATGTATATTTAAAACTATAAAACTTCGGACATTTCAACTCACAATTCTTTAGCTAAGCATTACTTATAATTATTTTTTATTTAATAAAATATAATTATTTTCAAACGATGCAATTTTCAAAGATTCCAAAATTAAACCAATCCATTTCCAATGTTTCGATTTTAAATTATTAGATTTTAAATTATTTAAATTTAACATTATTTAATTTAAAACGAGTCCAGTTTAAAGTAATTACATTTTCGAAGTTTCAGACTAAAAGCTAAGCAACAAGTAAGACCTTCAATTTTTTAATTTAGTCTTGAAGGATATAAAAGGGGAAAAATGACTTATACATTTTTATTAGTGAAAAAAGAATTTCACACTGTCGACAACCCTTTAAAATTTAACAAATTACTCCATTTCTATTTTTTAAAATAAAAAATTCTTTAATTCCAATATTTTGGAAGAACCAAATGAAAACGCTTCAAAATTTGAAACCATTAGAGTTAATTAACAGTTACAAATTTACAGAAATTTTTTAAGTATGGAAGTGTAAACATGTGAAGTCTTGTAAAACGTATAACATGAAATGCCTAAGCTTATAAATTCTGCATCCTTGATTGAAAAGAAAAAAACTTAACTTAGCTTCAAATTTTCATCGATGCAACTGATGGTGTCGTTCACATAACCTCATTTATGTCAAGAAAATATATATTCTACATTTCCGATGAAGATTTAAAGATAAAAACTTTGAAAAATGCAGAGACTCAGAGATGCATAAGTCCTTTAAAACACAAAAAGAATGCATAAAACACAACGCTTTTATACCAAAAACAACAAATAGAAGCACGAAATTACGAAAACGCCAAAATTACAATTTTGACAGCAGATTTTCACCGTACAACTGCTAGTATACCAAAATTTTTTCCGTGTTCATGTGCATAACCTTTCGGGACCCGATATCGAGAGCTCTGAGCTCGTCCTTCGTCCATGGAACTACTCCAAATGAATAGAGTACTATTGGAACGGCAAGCATGTTCGTCGCAGATACTTTGTTCCTCACCGACAGTTCGGAAGACCACATCCGTCGGATGAGACGTTTGTATCTGCATCGGAGAGTATCCTTTAGAGATGTTACGTCCTGAATGCGGCTCTGTAACACGCCCAGGTATGTATAGGTCTCTCCAGCGCAAAGGTGACGTATAGCGCTTCTGTCAATGAGCTCAGGATCTTCAAGGATGCCGTTACGTTTTCCTTTCTTCGAATTAACCTTGGCGCATTTCTCTAACCCGAACTCCATTCTAATTTCTTGAGTGTACTCTTTGACAATTTTTAGAGCTAGATGTAGTTTCTCTTGATTTCTAGCATAGATCTTGTAAAATACATGTAAAATACATGAGTGACCTTATGCTTTCGATCTCCAGGTTTGCCACAGAGGTACTCTTCGGAATGGCGAAGTGTGAGAGACAGTGGCAATAATGTGAAGCAAAAGAGAAGAGGGCTCATGGTGTCGCCCTGAAACACGCCTCTCTGAAAGGTGATACTGTTAGTGATCACACGATGTTTGCCAGATGAGATAGTAAATCTGGTTTTCCAAAGCGGCATTAATCTCTCTATGCACCTCACGATGTGTGGATGAACCTTCAAGCTTTCCAACAGACAGATGATAAGTCTATGGGAGTTTTAATCGAAAGCTTTCCGGCAATCAATCCAGGCCATCGATAGGAATCGCTAATAGGACTCTGCGTCTTTACAAACACATCTATCGATGGCCAGGTTCTCCCGACATCCTGCTACGCCTGACTTTGAGCCGCGTTGTTCATACATCTCTCGCCACACAGGTCCTATTGTCCGAACAATCCTATCATTTAGGATAGCTGTGAAGATCTTATACAGTGTGTTCAGACAAGTTATTGGACTGTAATTCTTAAGGTCAGCTAAGTTGCCCGTCGTCGGCAGGAGCACTGTGCGCCCTTCCACCAACCACTCCAGAATAGGCTCTTCCGACTTTAGATGTGAGGTGAAAATTCGGGCCAGATGCTGGTGGGTCGAAGCAAACTTCTTCCACCAGAACGTCTTGATTTTGTGAATGCCCCTCAGATATTTTCATGAACAGGTACGAAAAGCATTTTATTTGGAACCACCTTCATCTGGCTAAAGTAGAAAGTATTCTATTGGGAACCGCTCAGATCGAATACGCGACTTGAATATTAAAAGTAGAATGCGTTTTGAATCAAGAGCTACTGAAAGTAAAGCTTTCTGCTGTGTTTTTGGCTGTAATAGTATGGCCCTTCGAGATCTTACTGTAAGATTTCACAACTTTCCTTCAGAACCAAGTTTTGTTATAAACATTAAATTGCAATCACATTACAATCATATAAATTATAACCTCAAAATTGTAGTGTTTACAGTTTACATGTTTCAAAATTATTTTACAGTAGAATACGTAAGCCACGTTTTGTAATTATAATTTATTTGAGATTACGTTTGACAGCTCCGATAGGCTTTGAAAGGGATTGGAATTTTATCATCAGAAACGGCATTTTTAATTATTCAAAATTCTCAATGCTTTTTCATGTCAGCTAGCCTTTTTATCGGGTTGTTCATTAAAAAGCAATTTGCAATGTGCATGCTTGAAATTTTATCTTTCTACTTCCCTGGCGAAAATATCGAATAGGAATATCTTCCGAACCAATCCGATTAATTTCGGAATCTGTATCCGAACTAATCCGAGTCAATTAGTACCAATCCGAAAAAAGTTCTACAGTTTGTTTGGCCCAAATGGTTTAAAAATTAATTCGACTTAATTCGGTTCAATTTGAACTCCAAAACGAACCAATCCGAACCAAAGCTTCAATTCAAATGAATCGGAATCAATTCGAACTCGGATTGATATACACTGAATTTTCAATCCGGATGAATCCGAGTTCGGATTGAATTGGATTCATTCGGATTGAAAATAGTTTTAGGTCAATCTGAGTTCAGATTCATTCGGGTTGAAAATTTGGGTCGGATTTATTAGCATTTAAAGTTCGGATTAAATCGGATTGAGTCGGATTAACTTCTGACCGATTTAGATCGGATACAGATTCCGGAATGATTCGGATGACTTCGGATTGGTTCGGAAGGAATTCTTATTCGATACTTTCGCCAGGGTTGACAGCTCACCTCATTTTCTGAAAGATTTATTTAGGATTTAATTTCAACCCATTAGTTATATAACTTACTTGTACGTAAACAAACCTACGTCGTATTGAAATAAGCAACTCACTTGCTACAATAAATTAAAACTGCAACGATATGCTTGGACTGTTTACTGACAAGGAACGTATCCCAGGTGTCCGTCGCCGATTTTGTTGAGCTTGAAATATGTTGTAGAGGACCAAAAACTAAGCGACAAGTATTTTTTTATATCTGCGGAAAAACAGTTAAAGGGGGTGAAACAGCTCCTCAAAGATGGGGGTAATAAGTGACTGTTTTGAGTGGTTCACATTTAAGAAGACAATATTGTGGAACGAAACCAATCGGAAAAGTTTGGTCACAATCAGGGATGAAAAACGCGATTTGCTCGACTTCATTAAAAAAATTATAAAGAGGTAAACCACCCCCTACAAACGACGAAAATAATTGAAAGTAAGGGAAAATTCAAGGGAAAATTCTGAAAAATATATATGTTACAGGACAGTGCTAGAGTAAGTTGACCTGTTTTTGCATTTTTTTTCAAAAATCATATTTCACGGGGTGAACTACCCCTAAACAAACTTCATCATAAATATGCATATACGCAACCTGCGATTTGGATCAAAACTGTGTATATGCGGGTTTTTGGGGTCGATGAATCCAAATTTGGCAACAGAATTTCGAAATTCAAAATTCAAATATGACCAAAAAATATCAAGATTAGCGATATTGGGACCAATATAACGAAATTAAATATTTCAAAAATGCATGATTTTGTAATTGTGAGCCGCTTTACTCATGTCGCCTTTTGCTACTTTTTTTTCATACACTAACACTGGTGACACATAAAGGTTACAGCTTTTTCGCATACTGTATATTTTATTTCTATCTGTCTATTTCGTATTCATTTCAGTTATGTATTTATTCTGACTGTTTGTTGGGCCTATCGACCTTTTTTCTGCGAGAAAATTGTTTTTGAAAGAAAGGCTGTGTCGTCTAGTGATTATCATGGTTATTTTTGAAACAGGAAAATACAAATACACCACTTGTATTTCTGATCATAAGAAAAACAAGTTGCATATCAGTTCGTAATTTGTGTTCCTCAGTTTCACATATGCTTCTTGTGTGGACTTCGCTTTTGTTTTTATATTGAATAAATTACATTCTATAACACAGACTGTAGTACCAACTTCTGTAAAGCACGTAAGTCATGTTCAATCAAATATAGAAATATGTGAGAATTCCTTATAATAACTTCTTATTGTTCCTAGTAATAAATTGTAGAATTATATTCCGTATGAGACATCATTTTAGATGTTAGTTGTGTGACGCATTGTTTGTAGAAATGGTTAAATGACAAAATTAAAAGAAATTAATACTATTGCGAGCAAATAGTAATTATGACATGTTTATACCCCCTCAATTTTTTTCTACTTATTACATATTTAAAATAGGTATGACTTTTTATTGCTTGCGATTATTAATGAAAAGTTGATTTCAAGGCCAGGTGAAAATGTGTGAAATTAGATTATAATTGTATCGAATGCTTCGGTACACGACGGTGACTCTGATAATTTATTCGGAAAAATGTTCATACATATATAGGAAATATCGTCGAATTTCCACGTCTTACAATTAATTACATACGTAGATTCGGTTAACATCACACTTATCATTTTTTTATCATACATTTAGTTGGTTATTTATAAGTACCTCTTCAAACTTGAAACAGGACGGTCATAAAATTTGAAAGAATAATTATAATGTAATTTCAAATTTATTCAACGTCTGAAAACTTATGTTTTTAAATAATAATAATAGACACAGCAGTTCCTATGATATAAAATAACATTATTCGAGAAACAAGAACAAATCTGCCGCAGCCCGGGACTGAACCGGGAACGCCACTTTACATGAGTGGAGCGTTACCAATTACGCCACCGAGGCCTCAGCATATTCACTCTTGTTCCCCGAATGAGGCTGATTTCTTCTTGTTTCTCGAATAATGTTATTTTATGTTTTCGTCTGAACTGCTGTGTCGATTGTTATTAATTATAATCTAATTGTACCTATTTCCACCTCACCTTACAGTCCACTTTTCACCAATAATCTCGAAGCAGTTGTATTATTTGGGTCAATACACGTCCCCACGAATCATAATTGTTAATTAGTATAATTTGCGAACCGTCTTTACAGTCCTAAAAATGAAGGTTAATCCCATAAATGTGCTCAATATGTTACTTGCGACATTCCAATCGCTAAAAGTAGAAGAATCTGCAATAAATTATAAAGAAATAGAACTAAAAGGGTACATTGATAACATTTTAATAGATGCCATAAACGAATTCAATGGCGTTGAAGTTATGGTTGAGGAGTCTTTAGATTTTCATGAACCGTATAATGATATGGATGCAGAAATAGTAGAAGATGTAATACAGCACACCGCGCGGCAGTCAACAAGAGCACCAACAGGTAAATGTGCAACAGACGATGAAGAAGTATCTTATATTTATTTGTAATGTATAATATATTTATTATATTATACAAATTCAATCAAATTATACCAATTATTATAATTATAATTTTTATAGAATCAAATGTATCGCGTATAATTATTGTACAGTATATATTGTATATAAATATATATATGAATTCAGGGCTGTAGAATATTGGAGAAGCGGTAAGAAAAAAAATTTAAGTGTTGATACTGTCAGACAGAAATTGAGAAGGGTGACATCTGACAAACAGTTACGACGGTGGGCTCATGTTCTAAACAAAGGCGGAACTTATAGAGAAAAAAAGCTCGAATTTGTGAGTTTACATTAGAAAATTTTAAAGCAGCAATCGATACCGGTGACATTGTTCATGATAATGACTTACGTAAATGGGCCTTACAAGCACAAAAAGAAATAGGACATGAAGATTTTTGATTTAGAGCTTCTAAGAAATGGTTAACACGCTTTAAGCATGCACATAGAATAGTATCTAGAAAAATCAATAAATTTGTGACTCGAACATCTCTAGAAAATTCTGCAGAATTGGAGAAGAAAGCCGAAGAATTTGCTGCTAATGTTCAACAGGAGATAGAAATGTTTATAACTCCGATCAAAGTGGTTTTCAGCTTGAGATGCATTCTGGAAGAACTTTAGCCGTCGAAGGAGAAAAACAAATTCAATGTCTTGTCCAGTCAGTTTCATCTATAGCCCATAGTTACAACCGCTGATATCAGCTGATGGGAGACTTTTATCGCCTCTATTTTTGGTTTTAAAAGAACAAAGTGAAAAATTCGGACCGGTGGTGGAAGCCAACCTTTTTAGACCCGATAATGTTCATGTGGAAACATCAAGATCTGGGAAACTTACATCGCGTATGTGCATACTGTATATACTTATATGTATATGACAGCTATTTGATATTAGGAATTTTGATTCAAAAAGCAATACTTACAATTAAGATATTCATCCCTCTGTATTTATTGTAGATCACTTCAAAATTTGGTTAGAAAATAGTACATTATGATACAAGTGCGGGAAGTTGGTGATTCTTACGAGTTTGACGTTCGCCGCCCGAGCGAAGCGAGCGTGGCAAACGTCAAACGAGTAGGGATCACCAACCCGCACGCGTCTCATATACTATTTTTTGTAACCCCCCGAGAGGAAAAAAAAAACGATCTAAAATTATTGACACTCGACTCTCTCAAAAGTAAGCTTCCCAAAGATACACGAAGTTGCACCAGGCAAACTAACCTAAACGGTCAACTTCTCAGCTGACGAAATTCTGACAAAAAAAAAAGAAAAGAAAAGCAGACAAATTCTATAATTGGCTGTAATCTGGCGCGCGATTCAAAATTAAATTAAATTAATTTGATTTTGAATCGCGCGCGAAAAATTTTGACCAATGGCAGCTTATGCTGTTGGATCACGCATCCGGTGGCTTCAGATTGGTTGTGATAATTCTTACGACCAATCAGAAACTAGCGGTCCCCTTAATTTCCGTGCGTGGAATACAGCAGATACACACTTTCCTTCAAAGTATGCTTGATGGTCAACATTCCCGCATGAAATTTTGTGCGGGAATGTTGACTTCATCAAGAATCGGCCATTTTCTGCTCATTTTTTGGTGCATATACTGAGAACTTCCCGTACAGTGTTGCAAAAACTATATTTTCCAAATGTGGGGCCAAATAGTGTTTTATTACTTGATTCCTAGAGTGGACATTGCCCAATAGTAGTAGCGGAATGTACAATCAAAGATAAAAATCTCAATTTGAAACTTACACCGACAGGAGTTGCAGGAAACATTCAACCACTTGACGTATATGGATTTAGAACTTGGAAAAATTTCGTTCGCCACTTTTCAGACAGCGTCACTTTGATGAACTATGATTTAAATTGACATTTAAGAAATAATATTATTAAAATGCAGTCTTTGGTTCATAACCAATTATCTTCCCCGATATAGATAAACCTTTTCTAATACTCTTGGTATAAAATCGGGTATGTTTCTGAAAAACCAGGCGAATTTGAAAATCCGGTGGACTTCGGTTTTGGGGATTCTTTTAAAACACATTGCGAAATTAAAGGCTGTACAAACGTTGATATAATTCAATGTTCATGGTGTAAAAAATCTCTATGTTTTAAACGTTTTTTCGATGATTATCATGACAGCTCAAAATTTGAAAACTAGTTGTAAGAAAAATATACACTGAACCGTTTATAATGATGTATATACTTAAAATACAGCAAAATTCTAAATATGAATGAAAATTGTAAATTCACCCTTTAATAGTATGCGACAAAGCTGTAACTTTTATGTGTCACCAGTGTTAGTGTATGAAAAAAAGTAGCAAAAGGCGAAATGAGTATAGCGGCACACAATTACAAAATCATGCATTTTCGCAATATTTAATTTCGTTAAATTGGTCCCAATATTGTTAATCTTGATATTTTTTTGTCATATTTGAATTTTGCGAGCTGAAAACCATAAAGATGGACATTTGTGGCCGTCTACGAAGAAAGGGACCTAAAGCGTCAAAGTTGAATTTTACAGTACGGGCGATCGTAGCAGAGCCTGCAAGCCAGCATTTGAGTAGTGAGGATGGGTCTACGAAAAGCACCCCCTCCACTTACCAATACACCTTCAGGCACGAGCCAGTGGAGCTCACGGACACGTCGCGTACAGCTGCAGTGGTAAGTGCTGGGGCTGGCTTTCCGATGCCTCTCGTTCGATCTCCGCGTACGCTTACAATGCCTATGTTTGTAGCTTAATAACAAGAAAAAAAATTTACTTAAAAAAATGCTGATTATTGGAAATGAACGAGCAACTCAGAAGCTATCGATTGGCGTAAGAAAATGAAAATCGATTTTGCCGCATTAGGTCCCTTTCTTCGTGGACGGTCACATTTACATAAAAATGCACTTACTGTCAAAACTTTTGATCCGCCATATTGGATCGGCCATTTTGAATTTTGAAATTCCGTTGCCAAATTTGGATTCAGCGACCCCAAAAACTCCCGTATACACAGTTTCATCCAAATCGCAGGTTGCGTATATGTATATTTATGATAAAGTTTGTTTAGGGGTAGTTACCCCGTAAAATATGATTGTTGGAAAAAATGCAAAAACGGGTCAACTTACTCTAGTACTGTCCTGTAACATATATTTTTTTCAGAATTTTCCCTTACTTTCAATTATTTTCGTCGTTTGTAGGGGGTAGGTTTGTTTAGGGGTAGTTACCCCGTGAAATATGATTTTTGGAAAAAATGCAAAAACAGGTCAACTTACTCTAGTACTGTCTTGTAACCTATATTTTTTTCAGAATTTTCCCTTACTTTCAATTATTTTCGTCGTATGTAGGGGGTGGTTTACCCCCTTACAATTTTTTCATGACGTCGAGCAAATCTTGTTTTTCATCCCTCATTGTGACGAAACTTTTCCGATTGGTTTCGTTCCACAATATTGTTTTCTCAAATGTGAACTACTAAAAACAGTCACTTATTATCCCCATCTTTGAGGGGCTGTTTCACCCCCTTAAACTGTTTTTCCGCAGATATCAAAAAATACGTGTCGCTTAGTTTTTGGTCCTCTACAAGATATTTCAAGCTCATCAAAATCGGCGACGGACACCTGGGATACCTCCTTGTTAGACCAGCTTATTTGCAACTGCATTCCTCTTTTAATGTTTTGCCATTCAAAGTAATTTATCCGTTTATTTCGCGAGGATTGTTTTTTAAACCAGAGATTTGCATACAATATGCTACAAGATCAAACAAATCAGTTACCGAATTTTTCCCATAATAAATAATATGTCCAGCGTTTAAAACACGTTCGCCTTCGATAAAATTTCTCTTCGTTGGCGAAGAATTCGCAAAAACACAAATTTCACCAAGGGAAAGCTTCATTTTTTAAATTATGAAAGGTTTTGATCACACATAACACTATGTTGACATTCAAAACGACCCGTCTACCTCCGCCATCTGGCGATCGCAGCGCCATGAGTTCCGTTCCCAATACTTCAACAGCTTCCTAAAAGAGTGCAAAATGCAATGGCACCTGCAGACCTGTAGAATATTGAGAATGTGTGGTTATTACAGCAGATTCGCTGAAAAATGTTCTATGTGGATCCATTCTGTGACCTTTTATGTTAAAAAAATGAATTCAAATTGGAACATAGGCATGATATTTTTCTCGACCAACTTGAGAGAAGCTTTCCGGAAAGAGTTTCTTTGACACATTATATATGATTAACGGACCATTTTGCTTGCAAACGGATGCAAGCAAAAATGGGATAAGTGCGATACTTTTCCAGATAGACGACCAGGGTTGCGAAAGAATTTAGCACTTGTGAGTAGATATCTAACGGCTCACGAGATGAATTACACAATAAGAGAGCTTGAACTGTTGGCCACAATATATGAGTGTTAAGAACGGTCCTGGCACGTAATTAAATTTTGTATTCAACCTTTTCAAAATTGAATTCAACTCTCTAGGAAGATATACGCCACGTAATCATTATTAAAACATGAGCCAGCCACTCCGTTTGATGTTTGTACCTATGCACTACTACACCTAACGATTCGCTCGCGGTGCGAGTGCATTTCCTTATCTTCCAATGCCCTTCCTATGTAAACAGAAGATTTATTTTCACAGCTGAGCTGACCTATAATAAATAACCCTTAATAATAATATTTAAATCACAGTTGCATAATTAACAATTTCTTACTATTTTAAAATATTTACAAAATTATTAACTAAAGATAACGGTCAGTTGTAAACTACTGAAATAAATAAACTAAATTCGGAAACAATTAATATTCAATTGTCAATCAAATCTAAATTATAATTTAAAAATATTAAATTAAAGGAATCAAACGTGTCTCTAAGTCACGTAATGACAGTCAGCATTTTATTAAAGTCAGCGATTCACAATATAGCTTCCTTCCATGGTTCATTTGGAAATTATCGCTTGACAACCACCATCCAATCAAAATGAGCAATGCTTGCAAAAATGCCCTATCTCACCTATGCATTCGTACCTTCGAGTCGGTCACACTCAAAATTCTCATGGCAGTTCTTTCCTACTTCTTGTAACGAATAGAAGTACCAAGTAATCAAAAAAACACGATTTTTCTTGCCCGTCTGCACTCGACGCGTAACTGAGCTGGGCCGCGACGTCATTAATAATCAAAATTAGTCATTGGCCATGAAAGGTGTTTTCAAACGGTACCATCGACCCCCTTATTTTTGATTGGATATCAATGGACGTCGTCCTTCAAACGGCACCAACGGACCCACGATTCTATCAAATTCGGACGAACCGGACGGCATCGAATGACGGCATCATCGGCCCTAATTTGAAAAATTTATTTGACTCACCCAGACAGATCTACAAACAGACGTAAAACACCTTCGAATCTTTAGTCGACGGAAGACAGAACGCGAATTTAACTGACATAACGACGTGCAGACGTGTAGCCATTTAAATTCAAATTCAGCAGGGATCGTTTCCTACCGTGAAGGATGTGTCGATTCTGCAAATCAGCTTAGTGTACCCAGAATAGAAACGGCAAATCGCGCCCAGTGCAGTTCTCTATGAAGTGCCACGGTCCAGGGAATGTTGTGAACCTGACAAGTTATGTTACATCCTATCCTGAAACGAGAAATCTAATCCTTGCCCGCTCCTTCTTTCTCTCTGGCGAATGAAGTGTGGCGTAGTTATAAGTAAGGTTGAGTCGAATATAAAATCACTTTTGTAATGGTAGTGTTACATTTTAAACTTATCTCAATGATATTTATTTTCATTGAGAGATTCGTTCAATTTGCGCTTACATTTTCTTGTCCAGTAAATTGCAACCAACTATATAAGTTGATTCCAATACTGGTACGACGCTAAAACTAGCCCCAAACATTTTATAACTAAATTTGAAATTAAAATAAACTACAATTGAGCAACACTAATTCTCACAATTAAAAATTTCTCACTAAGTTTTAAATCATTATTTTTAAACAAAAATGATATATTGCAGATTCACTCAAGGGAGAGATGATTGCGCACTTTAAAATTATTTGAATTAACTTAAAAAAATCACTCTCATATAAAAAGTAAGCAAGTAGGATTCTTCTCCAAAATTAATTCAAAAACCAAAATTTCCTTCGCACAACGAGGTCTTTATGATAAGATGAATTTCAAAGTCGTTACGAATTCTTTTCTGATTCCATTCTTTAACAAAAATGAAAGTAAAATTTCCCATTAGAATTTCAATAGTTAGTTTAACCATGCAAACGAGGTCTTTACCATGAGATGAATTTCAAAGTCGTTACAACGAAAATTGCACACACTAAATTATCATTCATCTAATTCCCCACACTGAAATGAAAACATGCACAACAAGTATTTAATTTTCTTGTGATATTCAATTTTGACTATTAGAATGGCGTGCGATAAATAGTCAATTAACGAATTAACATCAGTACCTTAGATCACGTGAAAATAAATTCTACTATTATTTGGAGACTAGTAATCCTTTGATAGTAATATTTAGCAACTAATAGTAACGCCTCATGCGACGTACATAGTTGCATTAGAGTGTCTCAAGCGGCATAATAACGATTTCTT
>CAKNXH010059243.1:118657-132682 GCA_932178445.1 Andricus quercusramuli | reverse complement strand
CAATTTTAAATAAAAAGATATCTATACATTTTCTAGATTGAGGTTTTAGGACACGGTGTAGGTAGTTAGGTAAGGTTCGATTCCCCAGCGGGGGCAATTTTTCAAAGTGTTTGAGCGTGCGATCGTGTGTGTAAGATTCTGTGCGTGCAATTGTGTAAGGGAAATCGATAATAAAGTGCAGTAATGATTCATAAAATAATTTTTTCCTTTTCAAATCGATCGACATTTTACCTCATCTTTGTTGTCGACATTTTTGAGCTAATCTATTTATCAACCGTGTATAGAATGCGTGTGGATATTAATGTAAAATAACATTGATATATTTGCTGTGTGTGTTAATACTTGTGAGCAAAATATTTTTCCCAAACTCGTTACAAAATATTAAAAATCATCTGCACCATTACCATTAAGCCATTTCCCTTTCGGGGTAGGCGTGACTTGCTCGGTTGGAAAGTAGTGGGATAGGTATATAGGTGTAAAGTAGGTCGTTATATGGTATAAGGTAGATAGGTATGTAGGTATATGTGTTATGGTATAGATATTTTAGATTGATCTGGAGTTTTCGTGTTATTTATTCAAATAACACGTTCACTCCGCAACACTGCTCCGACCCAGGTTGCTGATCAATCTCTCTAGCGATCACCCCAAGTGAGGAGCCTCACAAAATTGTTATGTATGGTTCCCCACTTGGGCCCATTAGTATCCAAGGTCTTTGTTTCAGGCATCATTCACTCTATTGTCACTCTGCTTATAAACTATTTGTCGCCACACATTTCTGTCCTGGCATACTACTCTAGCTTCCTTTACGTCCATGCATTTCTTCATGCAAGCTCTTCTGTTCCTATGACTTCTTATGTCTCTTCGGATCAATGTCTGATTTACAGATTCTAACCATTCTTTCGGTGGTCTACCTCTGGGCATTCTGCCATTTACTTTACCTTTACATACTTGCTTCGTCAGTCGTTCATTTTTCATTCTTTCAAGATGTCCGAACCATCTTAACTGATTTCTTTCCCATATGTCAACTAGCGTGTCTCCTGTACCACATTCTTTGAGGATTATCTCGTTTCGGACTTTGTCCATCAGTGTTTTTCCGCATATTATGCGCAGAGGTTTCATGCCGATCGCGTTGATTTTTCTCCTGTCCTTTTCTTGACAGGTCCATGCCTCGCTACCGTATAGTACAGTTGGTACGAATATGGAATTATGTATGGCCACTTTAGCTTTTTTTGATATGTTTTTATTCGTGAGGATGGATCCTGCTCTACCGATAACCTGCTTACCCTTATTTATGCGCCTATCTAATTCCCCATCTATTTTTCCGTCGCTAGTGAATAGACTACCTAGATATACGTACTTGTCAACTTGTTCTAATCTGACATCATTTAGGACAATGTTGCATATTGTTTTCTCACTTTTTCCCTCAAAAACCATGACTTTCGTTTTATTCACGTTAATTTTGAGGTCCATGTTCTTCATGCTTGTGTTAAGTTTAGTCAACATTCTTTGCAAGTCTTCGACTGATTCTGCCATAACAATCTTGTCATCTGCGAAAGCCAACCCACGTACTTTGACGGTTTCGAGATCTATACCTTTTTCGTTGAAGAGGGCAGTTCTTAGACACTTATCCATGAATATGATAAATAGCCACGAGGACATAACGCATCCTTGTTTCACGCCTTGCATAATATCGAACCAGTCACTCAGTTTCCCATTTACCCTTACACTTGCTTTACTACCCGTATATATTGTTTTTATTGCTATATGAATTAAACAAATTTAAAGTAAAAATGTATTATAATTTCTTAGGTGGCTACGTTTTTCTGGGAGAAACCGTTTGACCTAGAGTTTGTCGGAAAAATCTAAGCGGTTCCGTAGCTTACTTTAATAATGCGTGCGCCAGATGGAGGTTTTAAGACAGGTTTCAGGTACTTAGGTAAGGTTCGATTCCCCCGGGGGTGGCGACTTTTCAAAGCGTTTGTTTGTTTTGTTTTGATCATATGTGTTAGATTCTGTGCGTGCAATTGTGTAGGAAGAATCGAAAATCGAGTGCAGTAATAATATTTCTCTATTTATAAATCGTGTATAGAATGCGTGCAGTGCATATATACATATACATATATGCGTTACAATGCGAAATCGGCAAAGTTACTCTTCGCAGAAGGAAGGCTTACCACACGAAATAGTAACTTCTTCTCGCTGAATATGGACGGTTACGAAGTGGTGCAGTGCATCCTACTACGTGAAATTGTTTATTCTACTCTTCCAAAAAGTCAGTTTAACATACCTCAATACAAAATAGTAATTTTAACAAAATTCACCGACGAGAAGTTGGGCTTCAATTTAAAATAGCTGGAACTAATGGTTTACAGAGTTCTTCTAACGATCCATTTTTTTCCGTGTCTGGTAAAATGGATGAATAAATGGCTGTTTTAAATACATGAAAAAGTTCGTGACATTTAAAATTACAAGAATTGATAATAAGAATGATCGATTGTTAATTTTCACATAGAATTAGTGACAGTAAATCTGTATCAATAATATCTGCAGCAATTCATATGATGAAAGAAAATCCGAAATTGAAAAAGAGCAAATTCCACAATTTCCAAAAAAAATTGTGTATAATGTTTTATGGAAATTGTTACTGACAATCACTCACACATTCTTTCAATAAAAATTACAATATTGTTAAATACCTATGAATCTTAATATTTAAAGTTGAATAATAACAACTTTTTTAGGACAAAGTTTTAGATTTACTTATTTCATTTGTTTACAAAATCAACAATTGTTGTATTTCAACAAATATAATGAAACATAGATCACTTTTCCGAATATCGACGTAATTTCAGATAGTAAAGGAAGAACCAAATTCCAAATTTGTGCAAGAAATTGTTTATAACGTTTACAATTGTTGATGTTTCATCTTATACTTCGAGTAAACATATAATAAATAAACAAATATAAAAGGCAAGAATCTCTGACTGAGGTGCTCTTGGAAATTTAGCGCTTTTCAATTTAAAAGTAACTGATTGCGGATTGGGGCAAAATTGAAGGCTGTAGAGAGTGTAGAGTGTATACCTTTGGAACGAAATGCTATCGTGTCCACTTCAACATTTCCATTATTGGGGCAAACATTAACCGATTTTCATGAATCTTTTTTCCACTTTCTTGAAATTATCTATTTCTGTTAATTAAAATTGTATCACACAATGCTTTCATAATTTTTATTTTTTTTTAACCGGCCTGCATCTCATAACAATGAGGAGGGTGATTCGTTCCGGTAATTCGACGCGCTCGATTCTCTCCACTCGCGCGACGGGAAGTCTGCCTCGTAGCCGAGTTCGCAGCTTTGATGAGGGACGAGACACAGGCATCGAAAATACGAACTCAGCTAGTACTGAGCGTCACTGCATTTTTTCTGTATGGCACTTTTCTTTTTGTTTATAACGTAAAATGTAAACATTTTTTTCAAAAAACCGGCTGTTAACACGAAAAGAGAATATTATTTAGATGAGGTATGCAAAATATCAGACCAAAATATTCAACCGTGCGGCCGGAAACTGGAATTCCTTTTTATAACGCTGAGTCACAATGGTAGCTAAAACGAAAAGAGGCTGCGATCGAACCTTCTCCCGTGGTACAAGAATCAGCCCCTCCAGAAGCTCAAAACAAACAGGTAGTTTTTCTCAACCCTCTGTCCATAGATCCCATGTTGGAATTTAACGAAATTACAAACGACAAGGAATTTCATGCAAGGTTCAATTCTTTGTTTGTTGAGTATTTTGTAAGGTGGCTTTACAGGAAGTTTTAGCCACTTTCTCTAAATTAATTTCTGAGCTTTTCCTTTTGAATGTTCTTCAATGCCTTCTGGTGAAAATTCCATATCTCATTGATGAATAGGCTGCGCACCTTTTGCTTGAGTAGATTTGTTTGTAAGCATAAAAGGCTTTATTTTGTTTCTATTGATAATATTTTTTCCACTTAAAGACAGGAAATTAGCTTCAATTAATTCATGAATAATAATTTCGGGCTTCCTAAGCTTAGGAGTAAAGTTTCCCAATTTCGTGTATTTTATTATATTGCTCTTTAATTCTCTTATAGAGTAGAGCTTTTCGATTTCGCCAATGACGTCTATGGTGTCCAAAATTGCAGTCGAATTTCCGTTGAGTGTGGGTATATTATCATTAAGCTTTTTGGAAATATGCCCAAAAGTACTGACGACAGACATTCCAACTCTCTCTATTTAATTACGAAATATTACATTTTGAGAAGATAAATAAGAAGTGTTCTCATTTTGACTAAGGGTGTCACCCGATTTTTTCATATTTTTTTCTTCAGAACAAGATTCCACATGAGGGCTTTCTTTTATTATTTTATCAATATTTGCACGATCTTCTTTTTTTTTTCTGTTTTTGTCTGTTTTTGAACTTTAGTAATATTTATTGTTTTGTTTTCTGAATACCTCGAGTATGGTGCCCCATCTTTGTAATTATTAAATCTTTTTCAGACCCTAGGCTTATAAGTTTTCCTGGTCCTCACGACTACAAAATAAGTCATCATTTTCACAGTATTTTTCCAGACTACGTGTTAGCTTGTTTCTATAATTATCGCCCCTTTTTCAATTTTGTCGATCGTTTCGATTTGCATTGTTTTTGTCATTTCTCATTCCATTTTGTCCGTTTGTAGAACTTACATTTCCTGAATTATTATTTTCGCGAGTATAAATACCATTTTCTACCCTACCATTCGAAAGTCTTGAATTGTTATCATTTTGCGCTGACGAGTTTGAGAAATTGGGACCATTAGACCATCGATTACGATTCTGTGCATAATTACGAGGCCAATCAGCGAATGCATCATAACCTGATTCTCGATTATCTGTAATCGTTCGAAGGACGTTCGACTCGAGATGGAAGAACTAGAACGTAGGACCGAAAATCTTCATCCACAAAACCTACCGACGAACATCAGATAAGGGAGAACATCTCCGATGTTAAGATTTCTGGGATTAATAATCAGACCTGTTGCAGGACTTGTCACCTATGATGATAAGCAACTATTAGACGTAAAAATCAACGAGGTAAATTATGCACAAAAGAATTTATGTCACCTGATTGGGCAAAAAATCCATATTTTGAGAGCTGATCTCGAGCAAATACATCAAAGAGAAGAAAATCAAGAAAGGCACCTTAATCAGTTTAAAATTGATTTAACCAATATCGCGGAATTGGCACAATTAACAATATCAACGATCATGGTGAGGAATGGACCTTTAAGGTTCGTACTTGATATACCACTTCTTGACAAAACAGATTATCAACTCTACCATATTCATTCAATACCAGTACCTCAAGAAATATTTGTGATCAACTCTAGCCGGGCGTATATAAATTCTAATTCTATTGTAAGGGGGATCTTATCATCGACGAGAGACGCCGTCCAGTAAAACTTGCGAAAGTGTGATGCTGCTCCACCTAACACAAGACACGTTTAAAATCTGCGATATCAATATTTCATACCATTTTGAAAACACAGTCCGAAACTTTAAACAGTCTTTTAGTCAACCGACATTCTACAGAGCTAATTTATTAGCCAACTCTACAACAGAAGACGTTACCTACCGACAAAATTACAAATTCAGTAATCGCAAGGCATTCCGCAAAAATCATTTAACTCTTACTCGAATTTTAGTGACATAACGACACACAGACGTGTAGCCATTTAAATTCAAAACCAGCAGAGATCGTTTCCCACCGTGAAGGATGTGTCGACTGACAAGTTACATGCTATCCCAAAAACGAGAAATCTAATCCTTGCACACTCCTTCCTTTTCTCTGACGAATGAAGTGTGGCGGTAGTTATAAGTTAGGGTAATTCAAATATGAAATCACTTTCGTTTTTATGATTCCTTTGGAATTTTACTAGCTGTTTTCTATTTCACTTTCTTTTAATTTAAATAAATTAAAATTGAAAAATTCAGTGCATCAGTTATTCAAAAGAAAAACCTTTTCATCATTGAAATGCAACGGTAACAGGACAGCCGAAAAAGGAAACATCTTGAATTAGTAAGATGGTGGACTTTTAAATTTTACACGGATCATTTGGATTTCACGTTTCTTTTGAAGACGCAATTTTATAATTCAAGATTATCAAGATGATCAATGCTAATTTTTTCATTCAACATTATCCACTCCAAAGGAGTCTATAATATTTCAGCTGACTATCTCAGTAGAGTAGTAGCAGGAAAAAGTAAAGAAACGAATAAAAAAGATTGATGATAGTCGAAATAGAGAATCAAAATTAAATACCTTAAAAACAGAGTAAAAAAACAATAAAAGTTATTATAATAATAATAATAGTTATGAGAGATTTGTAATTTGGACTAAACATTATTTTGCCCTTCAAATCGAACAACTACATGCGCGCGTAGTAATTAATTATGCTACTAATAAAAAATATTTGAAATTCACTCAAAACGAACCCATGAATCCCTTTCTTCATGGGAGATCACATCTACATTCGGCTATTTTCGGGACACGGGTATAATCCCAGTAGAGTGAGTATAGGTCCTAGTATCATCCCGCACTCAAGCCCGAAAACAATCATTTGGACCCTGACTTAAAAAAATAATTCGAAGTAGACGCCGCATGCATACAAAAAGTGTTTCGTAGCCTATTACTTCACTTCAAGTAGCCTTCACTTCTCCACCCCTACTCATCCTCACTTCTAATTATTTTCCCTCCCACTCACTTCTCCTACTTCCCCCACCTAATTATCCCTACTTCCACCCGTCTAATTTCCAACAATACCCTTACTTGACCTCTCCTCACTTCCCCGCATCATCCTACTTCCACTCCCCTCATTTCCTCTCACGTCCCCTCCCATAGTTTCCCCTAATACCCCTCTTCTCATTTACACTTCCACACCCTCATTTGTTCTCTCTTCCCCTATTTGTCCACCCCTTATTTCCCCACACTTCCCCTACTTTTCCTTCGCTCATTCTCCCTACTTCCCCTTCCTTCATTTCCCTCACTCCCCATACTTTCCCACCTCCTATTTCCCCTCAATTCGCTACATTCCTAGCCCTCACCTAACTTCACCTAACTTTCTACCCCTCATTTTCCCTCACTGTCCTTACTTTTTCTCCCCGCATTTCCCCATATTTCCCTCATTGCCCCTATATTCCCTCCTCTTATTTCCCATTCTTCACCTCCTATCCTCCTTCCCGACCTCATTTTTCCTGAATACGTCTCCCCCTCATTTCTCTACACATCCCCTAATTTCCCTTCCCTCATTTTCTCTTACTAATCCACTAACTAACTACCAACTAAGCCACTGCCGTGGTTGGATAGAGGATGAGTTAAAGCTGGGAAAGGGCTGAGCAGGTAATCTCAGGCACGGTAGCGACACAGGGTTGGGACAGAGGAAGGGATGTAGAAGGGAAAAGGTATATTATAAGATGAAAGGGAGTAGAAGATATGGGGCGCCAAACAGTGGTAGGTCTGGGACGGGAATGGGCCAAAGTTAGGTCTTCTAAAAGGGTGCAAGCGCGAATTTCTGACGCGCAGCGAGAACTTTTTATAATATAGAGAAATATTCTTGAGATCAAAAGAAGTGACTCAATAAACCAGAATTTTCTATGTGAAATTAGTGAATGTATTGCTAACAATAGCAACCGTTATTGAATGTTATTCTCTAGTGTGAAGATATAATTTCTGTGATAAAAAGAAGTAACTTCACAGACACCAATTTTCTAAGGTTAAAAATGTAAAATATGCGAGTTCGTTTTAAAAAATGTAATGATATCCTTGAGATTACAAGAAATGATCCCGCAGAAGGGAGCATTTCTCTGTTCAAAAATTCGATGTAAATAAATTCGCTTAATACCATTATTGGATGACAATCTATGTTATGAAGATATTATTCTTGAAATGAAAAGAAGTAAACCCTCAGGTAAGAAAAATTCTCTATGTTAAAAATGCAAGATAACAGAGCGTTCCTTTGCAAAGCTGTGAAGCATGCTGCTAACACCCTCGGTCTTGACTTCAATTTCAGGTGCGTGGAAAATGTATCAAACACTGTCCATATAGTGCACTCACTTCTGCAGTCCCCGGTGAAGAAAGCAGAGTTGAATAGCTTCCTCCAATAACATATCGATACGAAGATACACGGCATCTTTTATAAAAATTCTAGTGTTCCAAGGCGGTGTGAATTCCGCCTTAGTATACCGGAGCCGCATTTTATGTCAAGATGTTCTCGATGCTAGGTGCAAAACATGTCATTTACATCCTGAACACCTGAGACATATGCAGTTTGGTTGTCCTACTTACGTAAGTATGGTTTACATACAAAGACACGATGCAGCATAAAGAGTACTTAATTACACCTTTTTCGAGAATGATATCTACCGTATATACCATGTTAGTTATCGAATTCTGGTCTCCGGCCAAGAACAAAATCACCGTCAAGAAGAAAGAAAAAGAGGATGTACAGAGATCTGATAAGCGAGTTGCGACGGATCACGGGCAGCTAGCTATCTCACGGTCGCCAGGCCAGGTTATGGAATCAAATTTGTCAGTAAGACTTTAGTTGTGGGCAGATTTTGGTATTTATATTAGAAACTAAGGCCCGTAGGGTCAAAGAAAAAAAATTGTATATAATGACTTTCCACGCCTGATGACCTAGGTAGTAGCCATGTTAGATTGTTTTTTATCAATCAAAGCTAAGTTTACTGGAACATATTTCGAAACCTGTTTGTATGCAGAGATTCTAATCGATATTTAGCGCACCAAGACTGATCGTATGAAGGATCTGTGCGAATCACCTAAATTCCTCATGGCAGAGGATACGTGAACTTGGGTCAGTCGCAAATTGCCTTTAACCGAGATGAAATACACGTACGCGCTCGGCCATCACAAGTCGAATCGCATGTCTCATTAAAGACACATGGTTAATTACAAAATCGTTCTTTTCACTCTGCATTTTTCCTAACATTTTAGTGTTCGAGCAACTGACACATTTCCTCATTAGGAATCGGACCAAGTGACTCTCCCTTTGATGAGAAATTTAATTAATTTGACTTTCAACAATAATAATACTAAAAACGTTGGTTCGATTCATAACATACCGCTTTATGCTTTTTATGGAGTTCTTCTGAGTACTTGCTGACATCTTTAATGAGATCACTGACTTTCTGCGCCATTTGCAAATGCAGGCCTGCCAATTTTTCAAGAACTCCCTTTAATGATAACCACATAGGTGTAAATGTTCCTTGCATAGTACTGCTGTTGCTAACTTGCTTTGCCAGTTTCGTAAGAAGCTTGTAGTTGTTTTCTTCGATAGCCGAACGTTCTCGAAAAAAATCGGCCAACTCTTTGCTCGCCACAACGCCATGCTTCATATTATGATACAACACATCAAATCCATTATTCTTTTCACCCTAAAAACCAAACGAAAACTTTAAACATAATTAGAAATTAACAGTGAATTACGATACATATTAGTGATAGGTGATCTCTATTCGATTTATAGAAAATAGTTTTTTTTTGTTCCGATTAATAAGGTTTTTACATTCCGACTTATCGTATAGGGGCCATTTTCACGTAATTTAGAATTTAGAAGTGTACGTCGTTTTTATTTTCAAGATGGAAATTATAATTAATTAATAAATTAATTAATTAATTAATATTATATTATGTAAGAGTACCATTTTGTAGATACAGTAGCGACACTGGGGTTAAATAATATGCGTTTATTATAGTATTAATGGTACTTTTATTTTTGTGGTAGACGCGACTAATATAAAACTATTAGATGCAAAAAAAAAAGAATTTAAGCTATACATTCATCATCCTTCTAACTTTTTAATGATAAAAATATTTCACATGAATCATAATATCTAATAACGCGTAACAAATCAAACCAAATCAATGTAATAAAACATAATTTTTAACCTTGAAAATATTTCTAAATTATTTTCGCAGGTTAAGTACTTTTTACGTATATGTATGTAAGAAATTATCTCACAAGGGGAAAGCTTGAGGCTCGGAATTAAAATCGAGGTCGCGTGAGCATAATTCGAAAGATTATCGAATTTCATTCGACACGTGTCACGGCATTTTTGTAAGTGGGACCACTTTTTTCAGATTCTAATGAAACTTATAGGCGTCTTGTAAAACTAAATGCTGTTTTTTGGAAAATAGGGAAGAAAATTTGTTTGAAAATTTTCACCAAAAAGGAATTAAAACAATTTTTGGCTTGTATTTTTAACCGAATACGCCACATTTTATTTTTGTATTTATTTATAATCATATTCCCTGTTTTTTATCTTTCATGGATACTCATCTGGTTCGCGAGTTATGATTATTTAAAGAGCAGCAGTCCATTTGAATGCTCCTCCCACGCAGCAGCTAGAAGAGCAGCAGGCATTGGCATTACAGGATGTCAATGCCTGTTCAAAGAATATTTGCAAGTTTTCAGCAACTTTAGGTTACTTTGATCTAATTTCACGTATAATTCGTATTATGAAACAAAAAGTAGTAAAATGGTTAACTCTATGAGCTTAAACAACTTCAGACTGTATTAGTGTTTTGCGTCAGTTACTGGGTACAATCTTATGAAATATCCTTATCAGAGAAAATAGTTATTTGTGATACAAGTGCGCAAAATAGACGATTGTGTGCGAGTGTGAATTTTGCAGCATAAGCCGGAGGCTCGAAGCATGAGTCGTTGGTTAGCGCACAAGCAAAGCGAGTGCGAAAACGTAGACGAGTGCTTCGAGCCGCAGGCGAATGATGCAATCACACTAGTTACCGATCACCTATGCGCGAGTGTATCACACGCTATTTTTTGCAACGCCCGCTCGAAAAAGTTAGGAGAAGGTAACTAAAAATACTAATTTTATATTGCGTAGAGTTTCACGGACACACGACGTGTCCCTGAGCTGCACTGGCTCGTGCCTAAAAGTGTAGTGATAAGTGGAGGGGGTGCTTTTCGTAGATGCATCCCCACTACACAAATGCTAGCTTGTAGGCTCTGCTACGATCGCCCGTTCTGCAAAATTCAGCTTTGACGCATTTAAGAAAATAGCTAAACAAGTACCTATACCTATGAAAAATCTGCTGGCTTTAATAACTTCATTAACATACCAAGTTTTTGTTAAAAAGGGATACCCATAAAGCGTGAAAAAAGTACCCTATAGAAGTGAAAAAAGGGCCCTTTGTACATCAGTTTTTATCCCATGGGTACTGATGTCTGATGTCATGAAAGCAGTTTTGGATTAGGCGATTATGCTGATTACTTTTTCTGAATAGCGATTTGCACGCTCATTAGTGAAAAGTTTTCTTTCCCTTGTTTTATTTTACTATTTTTTCAGGTTTGAAAATTATATATACAGGGTGTCCCAGACTCAAGTGTCCGGACTTATATAGCTGTATAAAAATTTAAAAAAAAAATCGAAAATTCATTTTCAAAAATCGGTTTAAGTTTTAGTTTTTGAGTTCTAAAATATTCAGCCTGGACCAATCAGGAGCGCGGTATAAACAGACGTGCTTACATGAGCGGGATAGCGACGCAGTGTTCTAGAAGCGAGCGCTGAGGTGGGAGTAGCGACGAGAGAACATCTGTAACTACTATTCGTTGGACTCCCGTTCACGCACGCAGAACTGTTAATACCGCGCTCTTTATTGGTCCAGCTTAAGTATTTTATATCTCAAAAGGTAAAACTTCAACTGATTTTTGGAAAAGGAATTTACGATTCATTTTTATTTCTATACAACCATATAAGTCCGGGCAGTTGAGTCTTGGACACCCTGTGTATGTATGTGTATATACATATATATATATTTACTTTTGAGTGGACGGATCGACTTAAGGATGACCTGCTGGAGTGCTATGATGCCAATGTGGCCCTTGAACGAAAAGGTTACATGGCGCGACTGCATACTCTATGGTGCGAGAAACACCCAGAGCTCTCGGATTTTTCGCAACAGAGAAAGAGAGGCGATACTGAGACCAACCTCGACCAGGCATCCAATAGAGAAAGAACGATGCTTCAGGACCCGGAGAAACATCAACATCTCACGGTCGTGAGACGTGGATGCAGCTGAAATTTTACCGCGATTACGCTATGAGCGGGTGCAATTTGGATTAGCACCCGTTCCCGGCGAAATCCTGCATTTGTCCTTATGACAAACTTTTAACTATATATTAGACGGTTGCGCAGCTGCGCCACGCCGCCGGCCAACTTTTGCCGCTGATTCGAATTCGGCGCCGTCGGCGTGGCGGCGTATTGGCGCGCCGACTTTCAATTTTTTTGTTAATAAACGAATATGACGAAAAAGGCCATTTGTTGAATGAATGTTTTCTACGATCATCCATATTTTTACTTAATTTTAGCAAAATTCATAATTTTATGATAAACTGAAAGGACTGAGATTGAAAAAGAAACTTTTTCATTGACAAATACAAAAACAATGCATATGTTTATTGAATTTGTTTAAAGTATCATAGAATTCATCAACTAAGTATGAGTGTTAATGGAATTATCATTAGGTTCCCAATTAAAAAAACTAACAAACAAAAAAATAATTTTTTCATTGACAGATTCCCGAGTGATGCATTTGCTTGTTAAATTTGTTTTAAAAAATCATAAAATTTATCAACTAATCATGAATTTTGCTGAATTTATTATGAATATCCCAGTTAAAAAGTCTGACATAAAAAAAAAATGTCTGTCGACAGATGCCCCAATAATGCATTTGTTTTTAATAAATTTGTTTTAAAAAATCATGAAATTGATCAAAAAATTATGAATTTTGCTGAGATTATCATAATGTTCCTAATTTAAAAACTCGTCATCGAAGAAAACGAATTTTTCTGTCGACAAATGCCTGATTAATGCATTTGTTCAATAAATTTGGTTTAAATAATCCAGCAATTTATCAACTAATCATGAATGTTGCTAAATTTATTATGAAGATCCCAATTAATAAGTCTGACATAAAAAAAAATTCCCGTCGACAGATGCACCAATAATGCATTTGTTTTTAATGTTGTTTTTGAAAAAAATCATAAAATTAATGAAAACATTATGAATTTCGCTGAAATTATCATAAAGTTCCTAACTAAGAAAGTTGACACCGAAGAAATCCAAGTTTTCTGTCGACAAATGCCTGATTAATGCATTTGTTTCAAAAAATCATAAAATTTATAAACTGATCATGAATGTTGCTGAAATTGTCATGAAGTTTTCAAATGAATGGACTGGCAATGAAAAAAAACGAATTTTTCTACCGACAAATGCCCGAATAATGCATTTCTTATTTATATTTGTTTAAATAAATCACAAGATCAATCAATAAATTATGAATTTTGCTAAAAATATCATGAAGTTTCGAATTTAAAAAATTGACAGATAAAGAAAACGAATTTTTCTGTCGAAAAACGCCTGACTAATGCAGTTTTTTATTGCATTTGTTTATAAAGTTAACAATAATAATTATAAGAAGAAATTTCTTCATCATCATATTGCTTTTATCCAAATTTCTTGCAAAATAGAACTTAATAAAAACGTAAAATTATCGACAATCGTAGAAAACGTTCTTTCAACAAATAATTTTGTTATACAAAATTTGTTTGTTTATTATATAACATTGGAAGATCGTTAACTAATGTTACTGTATCAAACTTTGGCAATTTCAACAATTCTCCTGTTATTGACGAGCACCGGGAACGTCAAATAGACAAAATGTCCATTTTTTCGTCATATTTGTTTATTTATAAGAAAATGTAAAGCCCAATTTAAAAATTAGACTAGACAACTCTCTTAGAAATCTTATCAATTTTTTTTCTCCAAATTTTTGTTGTCCAAATCGGTCAAAATATTTGTCAACTGCACGTTATTTTCAACCGAAAAAGTTATTTTTTTATCACGGTGCGCCGCCCCGCCGCCGATCAAAATTGCTCAAATCGCCGCCACCAGTTACCAGTCTGTCGGCGCAACCCTCTAATATAACCCTCTAA
>CAKNXH010059243.1:86211-108657 GCA_932178445.1 Andricus quercusramuli | reverse complement strand
CCGAAGACGGGCAACTTAGCTGACCCTAAGAATTACAGGCCAATAACTTGTCTAAACACACTGTGTAAGATCTTTATAGCTATCCTAAATGATAGGATTCTTCGGACAATTGAACCTGTGTGGCGAGAGATGTATGAACAACGCGGCTCACAGAAAGGCGCAGCAGGATGTCGGGAGAACCTGCTTATCGATAGATGTGTTTGTAAAGACGCATCATCCTATCAACGATTCCTATCGATGGCCTGGATTGATTACCGGAAAGCTTTCGATTCAACCTCCCATAGACTTATCATCTGTCTGTTGGAAAGCTTTAAGGTTCACCCACACATCGTGAGGTGCATAGAGAGATTAATGCCGCTTTGGAAAACCAGATTTACTATCTCATCTGGAAAACATCGTGTGATCACCAGCAGTGTCTCCTTTCAGAGAGGTGTGTTTCAGGGCTACACCATGAGCCCTCTTCTCTTTTGCCTCACATTATTGCCACTGTCTCTCGCACTTCGCCATTCCGAAGGGTACCTCTGTGGCAAACCTGGAGGTCGAAAGCATAAGGTCACGCATGTATTTTACGTGGACGATCTCAAGATCTATGCTAGAAATAAAGAGAAACTACATCAAGCTTTTATTAATTAATATGCTTGAATATATATGCTTGAAAAAAATATGCTTGAAAGCTTGAAGGTACATCCACACATAGTGAGATGCATAGAGAGATTGATGCCTCTTTGGAAAACTAGATTTACCATCTCATCTAGGAATCATCGTCTGACGACGAACAAGGTCACCTTCCAGAGGGGCGTCTTCCAAGGGGATAGTAGAGATTGGAATGGAGTTCGGGTTAGAGAAATGCGCCGCGGTTCATTTGAAGAAAGGAAAACTTAATGGCATCCCCGAAGACCCTGAGCTCGTCGACAGAAGCGCTATACGATACCTTAGCGCTGGAGAGGCCTATACATACCCGGGCGTGCCACAGACCCACATTCAGGACGTGACATCTATAAAGGATACTCTCCGAAGCAGATAAAAACGTCTCATCCGGCAGATTTGGTCTTCCGAACTGTCGGCTAAGAACAAAGGCTAAAAACAACGAACATGCTTGCCGTCCCGGTAGTAATCTATTCATTTGGAGTGGTTCCATGGACGAAAGATGAGCTCAGATCCCTTGATATCAGGACGCGTAAGGTTTTGCATATGAACAAAAGCATGCACCTTAAGTCTTCTGTTCCGCGACTTTACATCTCACGACGCCTGGGCGGTCGCGGAATATTGAATCTTGAATGTCTTCACCACAGGATTATTCTGGGTACAGCACATATAGTTGCAAATGGACAAGACCCTCTTCTTAAAATGGCCAGGAAACATGAAGAAGCGGGCAAAGGGGCGTTTCTGTATAAAGCAGCGGAGGAGGCTTCTGAGACACTCTGCTTTGACTTAAATACCGGGGTTGAGCAAAATGCATCAAATCTTTTCCATCTTGAATACTCCCTTCTGAAGGCCCGGATCAAGAAAGCACAGGAGAAAAAACTTCCGCGAAGAGCTCCTCGACAAGAAGATGCACGGCATCATCTACAGAAATGTGGAGGATCAGTCGATGTCGTATGAGCTAACGTATGCTTTCCTTAAATTATCCGGATTGAAGTCGGACACGGAGGGTTTCATTTTACCATGTCAAGACGGTGTCATTCCCACTCTAGCATACCTTCGCCACATTTTGAGCCAAGATATTCCCGATGATAGCTGCAGAGCGTGTCATGCACACCCTGAGCACCTAGGACACATACTATCTAGTTGTCCAACTCATGCGGGAACGACCAACATCCAAAGGCACAATGCGGCACTAAGAGTGCTTTGTTACCATCTCTGTCACTCTTACGGAATTAGCCCAAATACTGCTCCGCTAAAAGCTCCTAGGGAAATAGAGTCAATTTTCGAAAATGAGAGGTGCCGTATATACTGGAACTTTATATTCTCGACAATTGTTTCTGTTGCACACTCGAGGCCTGACATAGTTCTCCTTGACTTCGAGAAACGAACCACGTTCGTTATCGAATTTTCGGCACCAGCTGACAAAAACGTGACAGTCAAAAAGAAAGAAAAGAAAGAGAGGTATAAAGATCTTATAAGGGAGTTGCGACGGTTATACCCCGAATACTATGTTAAACTAATCGTCCTAATCATCGGTGCTCTTGGAGGTGCCACAGTTTCAATGGTTAATAGCCTGCAAAGCATCCGTGTGTGTCAACAAAAGGCTGAGACACTTGCGGGGAGAATGCAGAAGGCGGTCGTCCTTGGGTCGCTCCGTGTCCTCAGGATGCACGAGACTTTGGCTGAATCATCGTATTGAATTCATCGCAAACTGTAACCGTCTATCTCACGGTCATGAGACGTGGTTACGGCTGAAATTTTCTCGCGATTCCGCTAGGAGGGGGTGCAATTTTTCAGATTAGCACCCGCTCCCGGCGAAATCCTGCGGTTGTCCTTATGACAAACTTTTAATTATATATATATATATATATATTCGGTTTCGATTCCTTGGAATAGAACCGAAGGGCCTATGACAAAGCCACCGTACGCGTCCTCGGGTTGCGGATAGAGGGTCTCTACCAAGGATTTCTGCTGAATATGGTTACAATAATTAATAAGCAGTCACGGACAATTGTCCAGGGATGTTCCCGAAGGAATAACCCCTAAGCGGAGGCGTAACAACCATGCCGAAAGCTGAATGGAACCTGGGTATGGTGTCTTAAACGGTGACTCTGGGATATCGGGCGACCATTCAGAGTACAAGCCTGATCCTTGCACGCGTGGCTCTACAAGGATGGACGAAGCCTTTTCCTAGCTGCTCGTGGGAACAGCAATGAAACCATCAAAACACCAAAATGTTGTAGATGCGGTTCAAAACGATCGAACGCGCAGATCACCCGACAATGGGTCGGCAAACAATGCCGATCATCCTAGAGTTCGGGGTGCTGAAAATACCGTAAATGGAAATACGACGTCGAACCGGCGAAACGCCCACATTGAGTGGACGGATCAACTCAAGAATGACGTGCTAGACTGCTACGATGGCAGCAGTATCCCTGTTCGCGGAAGCTTCATGGCGCGTATGCATACTCAATTGTGCCAGAAACACCCAGAGCTTCAGCACGTTTCGCATCAGTCTTTGCGAAATCAAGCCGACAACCTCCGGAAAAATGGATATGTACGCGGAGCGTTTCCCAACCGCTGCTTGATCAAGCTGCAGATGAAGATGAAGAAGCGACATTAAGACCAACCGCAAAAAGCAGGCACCTTCTGCAAGATGATTGCAATTTCAGTACAAGGAGGAACATCAACATGCAAGTTCCTCTTAAGCCCCCAGATCTGGCTGAAATGGATGCCTTCCTTCGTGGAGATATCTCGCAAGAGTCCGACCTCTGGACCATCAATTGCTCAGTTTATGAAGCTGCGAGAGCTTTGTCTGATTCAAATCGCAGGCCAAAACCGACGATGGATCAAAAGACCAAATGAAGCTTGCATCAACTGAACAAGCAAATTGCATATGCAAGACAGAATGCGTCCCGTGTTCAATGTGTGATTCACTACATAACATCTGGTAGATCGTTCACGGAAAGGGTTCGAAAGTTTGCCCAAGAACTACGGGTCTTGAATCACACACTGAACAAGTCAAAGCTACTGACAATCAAGCAGCATATTGTTGACAAAATACGGCCATTATCTGACGCAAGGAGGAGAATACAGAAGAGGGAGAGATGGATCAGGGAGAATCAACAGTTTCTCGCTGACCCATCGCGCCTCTTCAGCGATCTCCCTGTTTTTGTAAAGATTCCACCCAAGCCCAAGGAGGTAGAGGCTTTTTGGAGAGAGGTGAACAAGATCCGGAAAACACTTATGTTGAAAGACGATACTGACAATATCATCCACTTCAAGGAGTTTTGCGAGAACTTGATAAAATCTGAGGAGGAATGTCCATCAGTCACTGCCGAAGAGGTGAAAAAAGCACTTGGAGGCACGAAGAACTTTTCCGCTGCTGGACCAGATTGTATCAAGGACTTTTGCCGAAAAAAGCAACTTGTCCCACCCAGAGAATTACAGACCAATAATTTGTTTGATTACACTGTAAAAGATCTTCACAGCTGTCCCAAACAGCAGGATTGTTCGACGAATTGAGCCTGTATGGCGATAGATGTACGACCAACGTGGTTCGAAGAAAGGTGTAGCAGGCTGTCGAGAGAAGCTGCTAATTGACAGTTCTGTCATTAAAGACGCTGCAGCCCATCAGCGCGTCCTGCCAATGGCCTGGATTGACTACCGGAAAGCTTTCGATTCAACCTCTCATAGACTTATCATCTGTCTGTTGGAAAGCTTGAAGGTATATCCACACATAGTGAGATGCATAGAGAGATCGATGCCTCTTTGGAAAACTAGATTTACTATCTCATCTAGAAATTATCGTCTGACAACGAACAACGTCCCTTCCAGAGGGGCGTCTTTCAAGGTGATACCATGAGCCCTTTGCTTCTTTGCATCATACTTCTGCCTCTATCTCTCCCACTGCGAAATTCTCCTGGATACCTCTGTGGTGACACTAATCAGCGCGAGCATAAGGTCATTCAAGTATTTTATATGGATGACCTGAAGATCTATGCCTCTGGTAAAAGCAAACATCAAACTGCTATAAATATCGTCAAGAACTACACAGGAGAGATTGGGATGGACTTTGGTTTGGACAAGTGTGCCAAAATTCATTTGAAGAAAGGAAAGATTACTGGCGTTCCCAAGGACCCTGAGCTTGTGGATATAAGTGTTATTAGACATCTTAACACTGGAGAGACCTATACATACCTGGGCGTGCCTCAAAGCCGCATTCAGGACGTAACATCAGTGAAGGAGTCTCTCCGAAGCAGATACAAGCATCTTCTTCGACAGATTTGGTCTTCCAATCTGTCGGCGTTGAACAAGGTATCTGCGACTAACATGCTTGCCGTCCCGGTTCTACTCTACTCGTTTGGGGTGGTTCAATGGACGAAGAACGAGCTTAAGGCCCTTGATGTCACCACGCGTAAGATCATGCATATGCATAAAAGCTTGCATATCAATTCGTCAGTTCCGCGATTATACATTTCACGCCCTCAAAGCGGACGCGGACTTCTGAGTCTCCAATGTCTTCATAACCGAATTGTTTTAGGTACAGCTTACATCGTTTCGAATGGCAGAGATACTCTCCTAAAGATGGTCAGAAACCGCGAGATGATTGGCGAAGGAGCGTTCCTTTACAAAGCCGCGGAGCAAGCTGCCGAGGCCCTTGGCCTGAATTTCAACATCAGAAGTGAGGAAAGTGCATTACTCCATCTAGATGCTTCACGTCTAAAAGCCGAAGTAAAGAAAGCAGAGGTTAGAAAATTTCACCAAGAGCTACTCGACAAGCATATGCACGGAAACTTTCACAGAAATGTAGAAATACAGTCCTGGTCAAAGGAGCAAACTTTTGCTTTCCTCAAATCATCAGGGCTCAATTCAGGTACAGAGGGCTTCATTTCTGCATGCCAGGACGGTGTAATCTCCACCTTAGCATACCGCGCCCGCATTTTATGTCAAGAAGTTCCCAGTGATAGGTGCAGAGCGTGTCATGCACACGCTGAGTACCTAGAACATATACTATCGGGGTGTCCGACCCACGCAGGAACAACGTATATCTATAGACATAATGCGGCCCTAAGAGTACTTTATTACCACCTTTGTCGCTCTTACGGTGTTGGTCGCGACCCTGCCCTGCCGAACGCTCCAAGGGATATAGAGTCAATTGTCCGAAACGAGAAGTGCCAGATTTTCTGGAACTACGATTTTCGGGCAGCAGTCTCCGTTGCGCACTCGAGGCCTGACATTGTTCTCCAAGACTTCGAGAAACTAACCATATTCGTGATCGAATTCTCGGCTCCGTCCGAATACAACATCACTGCAAAGGAGAAAGAAAAAGAGGAGAGGTATCAAGACTTTAAAAGAGAGCTGCAACGACTGTACCCAAAATATTCGGTACGAGTAATTGTCCTTGTGATAGGTGCTCTCGGAGGTGCTAAATTATCACTGGTTCGTAACCTTAAAGCCATACCCGCGTGCCAAAAATATGCCAAGGCACTTGCGAGATGGATGCAGAAAGCTGTCATCCTTGGGTCGCTTCGTTTCCTCAAGACACACGAGGGTTTCGCCGGCCTGTCGTTGTGATTTCGACGTGCCCTGTGACCACCCATCTCACGGATGTGAGACGTGGCCATAGGTGTATTTTACCGCGGTTCTACTGGGGGCTATTGACATTTTTTTTTTTAGATGGCAGTTGCTCTTAGTGGTACCCTGCGGTGGTTGTTTAACTTTTTTTAAATTATATATATATACATATATATACAGGGTGTTTTTTTTAGTTGAGACAACGAAATATCTCAAAAAATACGCATCCTACGGAAAAAATGTCTGGAATAAAAACTTTTTATTTTCGAGGGGGAAAAAAGATTTGTTAAAATTTACCCCACCCCCACCCCCACAGGAGGCAGGGGTGGGGGTAACTTTGTAATTTCAAATGGCAACCCCAATTTTTTATTACAGATTCAGATTCTCCTTTACGAAATACGTAAGTTTTATTCGGAAAATTTGTTTCGATTCGCAATAAATGGCGCTGCAATTGCGAAAAACGAAATTGCTGACACTACTTTTAGCTCTACCCAGGAATAACGACGCGGACGTAGTAGTTGTCTATTCCCTTCGGGTTGCTTAATTTCGGTGAGTCCCCTTGCCTCTCACTATTCATCGGGGTGCTTGATTTCGGTGAGTCCCCTTGCCTCTCACAATAGGGATGCTTGATTTCGATTAATTATTTTACAATAAGTGCTCAAAATGGTGTCCTCGCACTTCGATGCACTTGTTAATCCGAGCTTTGAAAGATTCCACACGACTGCGAATTGTATCTGGTGATATTTGTGCACAAGCAGACCTGATTCGCTCGATCATGTTATCACGAGTTGTGGGCACTTCTTGATACACGCGATTCTTTAGATAACCCCACAAATAGAAATGCGGCGCCGTAAGATCTGGCGATCTGGCAGGCCAATTTACTGGACCTTCTCTACCGATCCATCGTCCATTGAATTCGCGATTGAGTACTTCCCTCGCGATTGCCGCATAATGTGCTGGACAACCGTCATGTTAAAACCACATGTTGTGTCGCACTTCCAAGCTTAGGTCTTCCAGTAATATTGGAAGTTGATTTTCTAAAAAGTCACGATGTTTTTCACCGTTCAAATTTCCATCAATAAAATAGGGACGCATACGTTGATCAAATACAAATACTGACAAATACGTTGATCTCCAATTATTCCACACCAAACGTTCACGGACCATGGACGCTGATGCTCAACTTCACGCAACCAATGTGGATTTTCTACACTCCAATAATGCATGTTGTGCCGATTACTGTTACCATGGTTTGTGAAAGACGACTCGTCTGTGAAGAGTACTAGAAAAAAGAAATTCGGGTTTCCTTGCATCTGCTGAACCGCCCATTGACAAAATGTCACTCGCTTCTGAAAATCATTTCCATGAAGTTCTTGATGCAGTGAAATGGATGATATGATCATACGTCCCAGGATGATGATGGATGATAATTATTACGTTTTAATACCTTCCAAACACTGGATAGAGACATTCCGGAATCGCGGCTTAGTTGTCGAGTACTAACATGGGGGTCATGAGTGACTGCAGCTAAAATTGCAATTTCATTATCAACTCCAGTAACTGTTACTTGACGCTTCCTTTTTTTCGGTTGTACACTTCCGTCAGTGATGAAGTTTCGGACAACCCGGTAAAAAGAAGCGCGTGAAGGAACACTTTCTGGAAAGCGTTGAGCATAAAGCTTGAGAGCATCATTAATATTCCTACCACTTTCTCCATAAATGAGATTCATTTCAATCTTCTGTTGCTGAGATAGAATTTCCATTGTAAAAGTAATGAAGTAAGGTAATGAGGAAATGTAACGACACCCAAACCAACTCAAACGAACGTGACCAACAACAATAACCCAAACGAAAGCAACCAACACACCCAAATCAAATGAACACAATCAACCTTCCTAATGAATAAACGTTAAGCACGGACAGACGCGGTTATCGCTCGGCCGGAATGACGTCGAGGCTTGTAGACAGTGGAGACTCGATGATATGTAATGTCTACATCCAAAATCGACTGTCGTCAACCAACTGCATTCGGGAATGGTTTTCGACAGTTTTATCACTTTTACTGTCCCGTTGCCAAAAGTTCGAGCACCCCGATGGATGGTGAGAGGCAAGGGGACTCACCGAAATTAAGCACCCCGAAGGGAAAAAACAACTACTACGTCCGCGTCGTTATTCCTGGGTAGAGCTAAAAGTAGTGTCAACAATTTCATTTTTCGCAATTCCAGCGCCATCTATCGCGAATCGAAACAAATTTTCCGAATAAAACTTACGTACTTCGTAAAGAAGAATCTGAATCTGTGATAAAAAATTGGTGTTGCCATTTGAAATTACAAAGTTACCCCCCCCCCCTGTCTCCTGTGGGGGTGGGGGGGGGGTAAATTTAAAAAATCTTTTTTCCCCTCGAAAATGAAAAGTTTTTATTCCAGACATTTTTTTCCGTAGGATGCGTATTTTTTTAGATATTTCGTTGTCTCAAGTTAAAAGAATCTCATAGTCGTGAGACGTTGTTACAGCTGAAATTTTACCGCGATTTCGCTGGGAGCAGGTGCAGTTTTTCAGTTTAGCACCTGCTCCCGACGATATCCCGCGGCTGTCCTCATAACAAACTTTTAATTTTACATATATACCTCAATTTTAATTTTCAACATTTCCAACATTTTCAATTCAATTTAAACACACGCGCAGGCACACACAGGGCGTCCCAGACTCAAGTGTCCGGACTTATATGGCTGTATAAAAATAAAAAATAAGAATCGTAAATTCCTTTTCCAAAAATCAGTTGAAGTTTTAGTTTTTGAGTTATAAAATATTTAAGCTGGAGCAATCAGGAGTGCGGTATAAACAGTTGTGCGTAAGGGAACGGGAGTCCAACAAAGAGTGGTGCCTACTGTTCTCCCGTCGCTACGCCACCTCGTCGCTCGCTTCTATAACACTGCGTCGCTATGCCGCTCACGCACGCACTTCTGCTTAAACCGCCCTCCTGATTGGGCCAGCCTAAATATTTTATATCTCAAAAACTAAAACTTCAACTGATTTTTGAGAAGGAATTTTTGATTTATTATTTTTTTAAATTTTTATACAGCTATATAAGTCCGGGCACTTGAGTCTGGGACACCATGTGTATATAATTTTCAAGCCTAAAAAAATAGTAAAATAATACAGAAGAAAGAAAACTTTTCACTAATAAGCATGCAAATCGCTATTCAGAAAAAAAATAATCAGCATAATCGCCTAACCAAAAAATGCTTTCATGACATCAGATATCAGTCCCCATTGGATGAAAACTGGTGTACAAAGGGTACTTTTTTTCACTTCCATAGGGTACTATTTTCACGCTTTATGGGTATCCCTTTTTCAACAAAGAACGAGGTATGATAATGAAGTTATTGAAGCCAGCGGAATTTTCATAGGTATAGGTACTTTTTTGGCTATTTTCTTAAATTAATTTTTAACTATCTTTGAAAAATTCGTTAGGAAGCTCAAGATTTCCTACTGATAAAAATTAAGTAAAAAACAAAAATCCAGAAAAACTGAAAGAATGAAAAATATATAAAATGCCTAATTTGAACACTGTCATTTTTCAGTTTACCTATTTTTCATTCTTTCATCTTTTCTTGCTTTTTTCTACTTTATTTGTATCAGTAACAAATTTGATACTATTCAACAACTTTTTTTAGACATGGAATAGGTAGAAAAGATCATTTTTATAACTGAGAATATAAAATGCATAAAATATGCATAAAATACAAAGCACCCGTAAAACCTTTCCAAAGGACTTGACCACTTTTCTCTAGGGTATTTTTATCTGCAGAAAAGCCTTATATAACGGAAAAAGTTGCTATTCATCTAGGGCAGTCAGAAAAAAGGTTCGCTGAAAAAAATGGCCTAGGGGGATAAGCATGTAAAATGGCCTTCGCACCCATGAAGCCTATATTGGCACGATATATTGACATCTATATGAATATAAGATCCTGCAAATTCCAACCTTAAAATTCATTTTTTGGGGAGATATGGAGGGGGGGGGAGTAAAATCAAGAAATGGGGTTTTTTCGAAAACGGCTGAACCGATTTTGACGAACAAAATATATGTTGTGTTAACCAGAAAGAATACTTTCATAAAAAAGTTTGGATTTTTTTGGATAAAAAAAAGGAATAAAAAAATGCTTTCAAATTTTGAAAATATTTTGTTGTGGTTATGTTTCAGAGGTACACCTCCAATTTTTTTGCAAAACAAACCTTGAAGTGTCTGCTTCAACATACATTTTTGTCAGATTTTTCGTGGTGGTACGTCGTGGCGAAAAATGATGAAAATCATGCATGCCGCACATCACACTCTCGCTCCAGCCGGGCACATCGAACTCCACTGTTCGGTTGACACTTTATTAGTTTAATTAAGCGGTCGGCTGGAATAATGGTGCACTTGTAATTAAAGAAAACACTTATTTTTCATTTCTTTTGTACATAACATTATGAAAAACAAATGCGCATTTTAAAAACTTTACCTTGTAGTGAAATTACGATTGCTGTGATATTACGTGACACACTAAACGAAACAGTTGAAAAATATTCACGAAAAAAAGATGGAAAAGAATGGTAGTATTCTATGTATATAAAGTATTTAAATAAGAATCGTCTGCAGTTGGCCTATAAAAATTACAATTTCCAGAGTTCACCACGAGGAGGTTGCAATACGATTTTGAATTCCTGATTGGGGTGCTTTTTTAGTTCGAGTCCCCACGCCTCTCGCAAGAGGGTTGCTTTTTGAGTGTGAGTCCTCTCGCCTCTCACAAAACGGGGTGCTTTTTGAGTGTGAGTCCCCTCGCCTCTCACAAAACGGGGTGCTTTTTTAGTGTGAGTCCCCTCACCTCTCACAAAACGGGGTGCTTTTTTAGTGTATATCCCCTTGCCTCACACAAAACCGAATACTTTTTATGTAATATTTCTTTTAATCTGCATCACTGTCACTTTCAATTACTGGAATGTAATTATTTTTCTTCAATACATCACTTAGTATTTCCGCTGTTTTAAATACTTTCGATAAGTATCTAGCATAAGATAAATAATACACTATTGCAGCAATATGAGAGCAACAACCAACAGTCCGTTTTCCATCGGCACATTCGCATGTGTGATGCGTCAAACCAAGAACACCAACACTGTTAGGAAGATATATCAAGAAGCACCTGTATGCTGTGCAAGAAATATGACGAGATGGAACTTTCAATTTGGGTACATTTGACTAGTCTTTAACATACTAAATCTTCAGATTCCCATCTTTATCTATAATTTCTGCCAGATATGATATCGCTTGGCTCAGTTGGTATGAACCAGTGAATAAGATCTTCAAATCTCTTTCCGTCATTTCTGGAAAATCTAAAATGTCATCGGATGTAACACCTTTAAAGGTAAGTTCCGACGAAGCCAACCATTTTCTTTTACCTCAGTCGCCAAAGTATTCTGCACCTCTTTTTGATTATGCATTCTCTACTGAATTTCATCGAAAGTGTCATCGTCAAAATCAAACCTTTTTCCAAATGTGTTGTTCAGAAACGACGCGATTCTGAAATAAATCCCAATTTTCGGTATGAGCTTGCTGTCTATTTTATGATGCAAAAGGCGATATTTTTGTTTAAGTACACCGTGTACGGATTCAACTGCCCAGCGAACTTTAGTGACAAAACGAGACTCATTGGATTCTTCCGTGGACAGTTGTTTCCTCTTGCCTTTTAAAGCAGGCATCAAGACTTCAAAATTCACATCCTCTAATTTTTCTTTTACATCACGGAAACCACGATCGAGGACGAAAAGATCACCTTTTCTTAGGATTTTGCGCAAACTATTTGGATCGTCAGTGACACTTTCGAAAATTCCCGCATCATTTTCGTTAGCATAATATGGTCCAAGCATGTCAATAACATAAACGTCAGTTGTGCACAGAGTGAAAGGTTTACAAAGGGGAACCTTCTTCTGCCCAGAGTAAGATTTCCTCTTATATTCTTTGTTGGTGCTTTTTGGATGATGAGCATGCGTGCCGTCGCAATTCAAAAATGAATTTTCATTTAGATTAAATCATTTTTTGCCATTTCGGTTGTGTGGTTCTGAATTAGGTTGTAACGGTCCGTTTTTCCCGGAATCCATTCTAAGTCTTAGCGGACACTTCAGCCTAGCCAGAGTCAGGTTTTTAAGACAATAAAAACGCAGTGTTATTTTGTGTATCCAAAGTAACAAAAATGGTTTATTCTCCTATAAGGTACATACTAATTGGAATGTGTGTAAGTGTGACATGGGTGTGGTGTGCATGGTTGGAGGTGTAATTTGGTGTGAATGCGGCGGTACATCTTTATGTGTGATTGTAGTGTGTGAGCGTGGTTACAATTTTAAGTGTGGGTGTGGTGTGGACGCGGTGTCTGAAGTATAGGTATATTTTCTAGTCGTAGTACGGTTGTCTTGGAACGTAGACAGAGAGCGGTCGATTCTTCCTTATTCTGGGTCCTGCAATTAAAGTTTTTGACCTGTGATAGTCGGTTACGGAGAGGTGAGGAACGGTTATTATGGGAGCACCCATTAATTATCGTTCGTGTTAAGTTTTGATTATCATGGGAGCACCTATCGGTAATCGAAAACATACGCCCTCGGTACGGGTCGTTCGGTTTTCCAGAGAGGTGAGGAAAGGCAATTATGGGAACGCCTATTAATTATCGATCGCTTCAAGTTTTGATTACCATGGGAGCACCCATCGGTAATCGAAACCATACGCCCTCGGTACGGGTCGGTCGGTTTTCCAGAGAGGTGAGGAAAGGTAATTATGGGAGCGCCCATTAATTGCCGTTCGTGCTAGGTTTTGATTACTATGGGAGCACCCATCGGTAATCGAAACTATGCTCCCTCGGCACGGGTCGGTCGTTTTTCCAGAGAGGTGAGGAAAGGTAATTATGGGAGCGCCGATTAATTACCGTTCGTGCTAGGATTTAATTACCATGGGAGCACCCATCGGTAATCGAAACCATACACCTTTCTGTCCGGGGTCACGTCAGTCTGGCGGAGGCGTCTACGTGGTGCGTGGGACGTCAACCATAGGACCACCTATCGATTGCCGTTCCTACGACTTCGGGTAGGCAATTTCAGGGGCACCTGAACATTGACGACCGTCGGAGTAGAAAAGTCGGTGGAGAGTGGCAAGCGTGGGAGCACCCGCTCCTTACGACTCTCGCTGGTCTTCTTCCTACCATAGGAGCGCCTATAAGTAGGGAGAAGGCCTGAGTCTTTACCGGCTGAGAACTCTCTGATCTACTCGGTTCGCCGCACCCGGATCGACTGCCAGCTTGTGTCGCGTCGTCCGTCTTAAAGGAATGGCTCGTGAATGCTGGCGGTCAGCGGTGGGTGGTAGAGTGGGGATCGAGGTTCGCTTGGACTCGGTGGCACGAGTCTGCTATGTGTGAGCGCAGGCCCGCGCGTGTGTGTAACCTCTCGTTACAAGGTAATTTCTAATGACAGAACTTTTACCCGAACGAAGTGGTAAAAAGGAATTTTCGAAAGCTTTTATAATACTGTTAGAATAATCTGAAACAAGATGTTCATCCTTTAATTGCAAGATCGAAGCGATCATCTTATTATAGTTTCCTGTCTTTAACTTAAAGTGGATGATAACGAGTGCTTGGATTACCGAACGGGATTGACCGTTTCACAGCGAAATCATCATATCTTTAATAATAGCAAGCTTTTCCCAATATAATCTCGTGAAAACTGTTAACTGTTTTTCCGAAATGCTATATTCGCCGACTTTGTCCAATAATGACGAATCACATTTTATAGACATAGTTACCATGACTTTAGATAACTCTGAAACTGAGAGACTTGTTGTATTAGAGAGTACACCCTCAGAAGTCCGAGATCATGTTCATAAATTCTATTTTTTATTAAGTGACTGTTACAACACAGATTTTCATCTATTATATAGATTTTTTTCTCAATATTCGCTGCAATTCGAGCTTTTCCAGGAATCCTAACCAGATCACTAGACAATGAACAAATACAACAATAAGTGTCCGTAGCCACAGTTCGCTGGATAGGAATTTCAACACATTCCTCACTATCAATTTCTTCCTTTGGTCCGGATTTAATTTCTAAGGATGGATCATCGGTTTCAGATTCAGAGGGTGAGTCTCTTTCCGATTCAGGCTCAGCATCTTTGCCAACATTCCTTTTATAAACGCAAATTCGACATCTACTCGCATTACATAAAATGTCATCAACAACTATTATTCGCTTTAAAGATGAAGAGAAATCATTAGCTTCGTTTTCATTTTTTACATGTTTCTTTTTGCCCGTTACTTTTCTTCAAAATGCTTTTAGAATGAAACGCTCGGCTATAAGTCGCCAACTTTGCAGAGTTGAAAACAAATGAGTAGCGGATTCGAGAAACCTGACCTGCGCAGTACTAGTCAGAGAAACAAATGACTACCGAAAAACAAAAGGTATTATAAGGAAGGTTATAAAACTTCAGGGCATAAGTGGTTTTTGTTTTCCATAATGTTATGTACAAAAGAAATGAAAAATAAGTGATTCCTTAAAATACAAGTGCACAATTATTCCAGCCGACCGCTTTATTAACTAATAAATTGTCGACCCGTTCAGCCGTTATCGAGAAAGCCCCGTTTTTTTATTTTGCTCCTCACCTCCATATCTCCCCAAAAAATCAAATTTTAATGTTGAAATTTGCAGGATGTTATATACACATAGATGTCAATATATGGTGCCAATATAGGCTTGATAACTGCGGGGGGGGGGGGGACTTTTTGACCTTTAATGTCCCCGAAAGTGTCTTTGCGATCTTTTCAAAATTCCTTTCATGTCGTTAGCACTAATAATTGTATACTTGATCAACCTAGAATTAATAGTTTCTTTATGCAGAATTACAGGACCTACCCGAGAATATGTATCGAGAAGTATTTTTGGCACTTTTTGACTTTTAATCTTCCCGAAAATGTCTTTGCGATCTTTTAAAAATTCCTTTCATATCGTAAGCACTACTTACTGTAAAATTGAACAATAGCGAATTACTTGCTTTCTTGTGCAAAATTAAAAGACTCACCCACTCATAAATGAATAATTGAACAGAGAATCACTTACTGTTTTATGCAGAATTGAAGGATCTGCCCTAGAACCCGTGGTAAAAAGTACATTTAACACTTTTTGACCATCAAAGTTCCCGAAAATGTCATTGCAAACTTTTAACAATTTCTTTCTTGTCGCTCGCACTAATAATTGTGTAATTGAACAGCAGAAAATTACACTGCAATCTGGATTTCCGTAAACTGAATTTGTGCGTTCTGAGAATTAATGGCCTCCGCATTTTGGTGATGCGGGGAGCGCGGGACCAAAACAGAGGCGGTGCTCAGTCAAGCGTGACAAACAGCATGATGGCCGCACTCTCAGCGCGTTAGTTGCATCAGGTTGCGTCATGCGTTCAAATAAAACAAAAATGATGCATGCGGCCATAAATAAATTACCTGCTCTAGAATATGGGCTGACAAGTATTATTGGCACTTTTGTACCTTTAAAGTCACGAAAAGTGTGTTTACGATCGTTTAAAAATTACTTTCATGTCGTTAGCACTCATAACTGAATAAGTGAATGACTTAGAATTACTTGCTTTTTTAAGCAAAATTTAAGGAATCACCATACAATAAAGGCAACAAATATTTTTGACATTTTTTGACCTTGAAATTTCCCGTAAATGTCATTGCGATCTTGAAAAATACTTTCATGTCGTTAGCACTAATAACTAAGTATATGAACTACAGATAATTACTTGCTTTTTTATGCAGAATTAGAAGAGCGAACCTAGAATACAGTGCAATATGTATTTTTGGCACTTTTTGATACTTGAAGTCACTAGAAGTGTCTTTGCGATCTTTACAAATTCGTTTCATGTTGTTAGCACGAATAATTGAATAATTTATTATTATAGAATTACTTGCTTTTTTATGAGAAATTAAGGGACCCAACCTACAATATGGGGCAAGAAGTTTGTTTGTACTTGCGGACCTTTAAAGTCATCAAAAGTGGCTTTACGATCTTTCAAAAATTCCTTTCGTGTCATTAGCACTAATAACTGAACATCCAGATCCATATGCCCAGGGTCCCTAGGAACGTTAGTAAATCGTTCTCGCTTTAGATGAATCTTGGCACATTCGTCCAATCCAACGTCTATACCAATCTCTCTTACGTGCCCCGCGACGGTACTTGCAGCACTCTGAAGTTGGCTTGAACTAAAAGCATAGATCTTCAGTCATCCACATAACATACATCAGGGTCCTTTTACTTGCGATGATTCTTAGCGCCGCCGAAAAGCCCACGAGAATTGCGTAGTTCAAGAGATAGTGTCAAAAGTTTGATGCAACAGAGCAGAGGTTTTTTTTGGTTTTGGTTAAATTTAATGTATAGTATTACTGAAAATAAAACGAGAATCCAATGACCAAATTTGGACAACCACCACAAAATGCTCCGACTTTAATTTTTAGAACAAAAAAATTTGTTTCTTTGGACAAAAATAAAAAAAGAGGAAAGAAAAATGAGAAGGCAACCAATCAAATTCCCTTCCTTCTCCTTTTTATTTCTTTCGCCTTTTTTTATTTTTATTGTCATCAAATCACAGTATGAAAGCATTTGTAATATTTACCAACGTTTCGCTACTCATACAGCACCCTTATCAAGGTAAGAAAAATTAGAACAGGTGGGAACAGCGACGAAACAACGACGCTCTCTTCTCGATGCCTGTTAAATTTAAAATACCTACGAATATTGAAATTAATATCTCAAGCATATGAAATCGCTATTTAGGTACGTGTTTATTAAATTTCATATACATTCATGATAATCACTCAGGTAATTCCATTTTACACAAAATCAAAATAAGATTAGCAGTAATGTTAAATTCTCAATAATAAAACATGATACCTTCTTACAATTAATTAAAAATAAAATTGGATTTTTAGTCGAAAAGTTCAATTGCGTACATGAATGACAGACCTAACCTACAATCAACTGTACTCACATTAAATTTCTACCATTCTACCATTCATTTTTGAAGCACGCTGCTATACCGACCTGTATATTATATCAATTATAAAGTGTACAGCTATTCATATTTTATTGTATATTAAATTTCAACTCCCGTGTATGCAAATGCCTTCATGTACATTTGTATTAAATTTGATACAGATTTTTCTAACAGTGTAGATTTGTTTTTCATTTTTTTTTATTTTAATTTTCCAACAGTCATAGACCAATTACAGGATAACTTATCTTAAGAATTAAGTAAGAATGGTAATAATAATAATCGGAGGTAAATAAGCTTCGAAATATTTAGTTAAAGAAAATATAAGTAGGGCTAGACATAAGCCTCAATAGCTGTTCGTCGATTACTTAATGACATATGAAATAAATCAAGCGACGCATTAGATTTTAAAAAATTATTTGTCATCGCACACATTTTATTTATAGTTGTCTTACATTGAGCCAAGTTTCTGACGTAGAATGGTAGTGTTGTTGAACGAGAATCATATTGGGGTACTGCCCGTGGAATTTGTAATGATAAATGTGGACAGTCAATGTAATCCTTTATTAGTTTTAAAAAGAAAATCATAGTTTGTACATTTCTACGATCTTTCAATGTACACCTGTCAAACTTATCACAGCGATCGATTTTATCTGATCCCAGGGGCAAAGTTTGGCCATTAACCTTCCAGATAAGAAATTTAAGGAATTTCTTTTGACATCTATCAATAGAGTCGCACAGGTATTTCACAGATGGTTGCCAAATTACAGTTCCGCATTCTAGTTTAGATCTCACAATCGTATAGAATAAAGTCTTAATCGCAAGGGGATTTTTGAACGAATGGCATGACCTGATTAGAAATCCTAAGGCCCTATTGGCTTCTCTGATTACGTAATCAATGTGAATGTTGAAACGTAGGAAATCATCAACTATGATACCTAGATCTCGCGTATACTTGACCCTCTCCAGAACGCAACCCTCAATCTCATAATGGAAATAAATAAGCATCGTTTTGCGTGTAAATGACATTATTTTACATTTTGTGACGTTGATGTCAAGTAAGTTGTCAGCGTACCACTTAACAAATAAGTCGAGGTTTTTTTGCAATATTATACAATCTCTTACAATATCAATAGGATATAAAAGTTTAGCATCATCAGCATAGAGAAGTATAAACACACTCAACACTATCTCAACGCTATTTATATATATATATATATATATATATATATATATATATATAACAAATAGCAGTGGACCAAGGTTAGAGCCCTGAGGGATCCCTGAGGTAGGGATAAAAGGCGCTGATGAATGTCCATTATATTGTACTTTGTGCTCTCGGCCAGCTAAGTAGGAATTTAGTAGTTTTTGGATTTTACCAGGCACGCCAAGTTCTTTTACTCTTTCTAGAATAAGACTATGACTTATGCAGTCAAAGACCTTGGACATGTATATGTATATAAGGTCTACTTGGTGATGTTTTGTCAAAGAATTCTCGACGAATTGTACCAAAGATAGCAAGTTCGAAGTTGTAGATCGCCGTGGGAAAAATCCATGCTGGGAAGTGGATGAGATTGGTGTGACATAAGGCCAGATAAGATCACACAATGACATCTCCAAAACCTTTGAAAAATTTTGCAGAATGGCAATTGGTCTGTAATTTGTAACCTCTGATCTATTTCCTTTTTTAAAGACTGGACATATGCGCGCCTTCTTCCAAAGATTAGGAAATACTCCAGTAGATAATGCAAGGTTCGAAAGAAAATGAATGGGGTCGATTAGGAAATCGGCACTTTTTTTATTAGACCTCGAGGAATTAGGTCAGTGCCGGCAGTGAGCTTGTTTGGTAATTTGCACATATTTGACGATAATTGATCTTTGGGTATTTGGAAGTTATCTCCAAGGTAATTTTGCGGATTAGTAGGATTACATACGTCAGATCTAGATGATTTGCAAACGCTTTTAAATAAATGTTCGAAAGAATCTACAATGGCTTGAAGAGTAGAGAGCTCAGTGCCTTCATACTGCATTATTCCCGGAACTCTAGAGGTTCTGTTTAAATTATTCATATGCGACCAAAATTTAGAAGGTGAATTTACAATATTATTTTCAATATTCGACTGATAAGATGCGTACAGTATACGGGCATTGGACTTAGTAGCTGCTGTAAGTTCCATAAAGGCGTTGAGGTAGTATTCATTGAGAGTACTTTTCTACTTTTTCCTGTATTTTTCTTTGAGTTTTAGGTCGAGAATATGTTGCTTAGTAAACCAGGATGGATATTGATTAGTATATCCTGACGAAGAACAAGTACCAATCTCCCTGTCTAGAATTTCATATAGAATAGTATAAAATTTTTCTAGAGCTACATTAATGTTATTTTCTAAATATAAAGTTGACCAATTAACCATGGCAAGACTAGAAGCGACAGATCGAGGTATCTGTAATTGATGTTGTGTATATCATTATATTGGGTCAGATTGTGAAGTTCCTGAAATGCAACAAGCAGTGCTGATTTTCTATCTGGGATTCCCATGGTAACATAATTTTTAAGCATATTAAAATCGCTAACAATTAATGCTTTACAATTCCAGGTGGGATATAGAGATGACGTGGCTTCAAAGAAAGAGTCGATTTCCTGAACTGTAGTATCTGAAGGGATATATATGTAGCTATTAAAATAAACGGCATATCCCCAATGATAGCTTTAATAGCCACAATATTAATTTTAGGTGCGGCACTTATTATAGAGCTTACATCTATTGAACCGCTAACGATTCTTAATTTTGCGGCTATAAGTTAAAAAAATTTAAATAAAAAAATTCAGCAGAATGTACCTGAGGTTTTAGCCAAGTTTCGGAAAAGACTGAAAAATCGTAATTAAAAATTTCTGGAGATGTAACTAATAAGAAAAATGTAGTGTTAATGCGCCGCACATTTTGGTAATATAAAGATATGTCATTTAACAAACTTACGTCAACTATATGTGTTTGAGCGATACCTGGAATAGATGCGTTTATTGAGTACTATTGACTGCTTGCTGAGGTGTTGAACTGATTGTACGTGGCTTTGACAAAATAATTTTTGGTTCCCCTAGATGATCCACAATCTTCAGATCCTGCTCTCCACGAGCACGATGATCCTCCAATATTTTCTTCAGTTCGTTGTAACGCGTTTGCTGTGCCTGGGTGCGATCTTGTGAAAGAGTCATTTCGTCTGAAGCATCTGGTTTTGGACGCTCTTTTCTCCATATTAAATGTTTTTGAAGAATTTTTGTGGCAAAATGTTCTTTGAAAATTATGCTGGTTGAGCCTGGAGATCCAGAGGTTTGCGGATTTTTACTAATTCTATAGAATTTGATGTTGCTCGAGTCATGATCATGATCAATATTTTTAAGACAATTATTAATAATATCACTCAGTTTAGTGACAGTCTGGGAGGTATCACAGGCTTTTTAGCTTCAGGGCAACCAAACAAAATTGAATTTTTCTTACGCTCCATCCTGTCTGACATCTCCACAATACAGGACGAGTAAGCTTCATTGTCGACGGTCCTGTTTTCGAGTTCCTAGACTTTGACTTCTAGGCTGTCGATGCGTTCATGCGCAAGATCCAGGTTGCTACCGAGAGTGTTGAGTTTGGACGATATAGCATCTGTCGAGGCCTTGAGCTCGACAGAGATAGAGGCTCTATGATATTTGAAACTATATTTTTTCGAAGAAATAATTATTTGCAACACATAATATTATTGTTGAAATAAGTTTTGATTAAGAGATACATATTGCATGCTTTGAGGTTAGAAAAATCATGTCCCCCCTTCTCTGTTTACATAAAAATAACAAAAAATATCATAAATATTAAGATCAGCTACATACTTGTATTGAGAAAACAATTTTTAACACTATTTTTTACGACAAAAATAAGAAATACTTACGCCAAACTGATCTTTAGGATAAAATATAACTTAAGTTAAAGACGTATTCTCGGTGTCACGTTGAATCACTTCAAACCACTTTTTTATTGTGAACCTTATTGGACATGAATAAATAATTAAAGGGCGACGCGGCTAACGGGCATAAGTACCAAACCCAGAATTTTAAAAGTGACACAAAAAACGGTATAACTTTCACGCTATTAATTTTAAACAAAAAAATGCAAAAACTGTCCGAGATATTGTAAGGCTTTATCGAAACGAGAAACGAACATTACGAAAGAACCATCGATCTCCGAGAAAACCTTTGTCACAGGAACAGCGCGTCCCAAAAAACTCCGACATTGATACATAAGGAATTGCATAACTATTTAATTTTTCATAAAAAATAAAAACCCAAGGAGTAATTCCAAGCTATTACTAAACTCTATCAAACCAACAGTGCAGTGCGTCCCAAAAAACAAAAATATGGACACACCAAGAGTTGCATAACTTTGATATTGTTGGAACTAAAAGCAAAAAAGTACTTTCGAGCTATTACTTAGCTCTATTGAACTTTGAAAAGAACAAGCAAAAACATGTTACAACTTTATTTGAAACAATACCCAACACGGATTTTTACTTAACTCTAAATCGAACTGGACCATATTCTTCTACACAAACATGAGTTAGATTAAAAAAATTAGTTTAAGCCAATAAACGCATTTCCGAAATTTATTTATTTCTTCATTGATTTGATGTGTCCCCTAGGAGTTTGCATAATTCAATCAATTTCACCTAATTCTGATTTCATAAAAAAAGTTTTCTACTCACTCTTACTCTAATCTACCTAATAATTAATATTCAATGAAACAGAGGTCATGTAAACTTTTTATCCTACGTGGTGACCTAGCATCTACCATCAAACTAAAAACCATTTTTCTTTTATAATTCTACTTATCCAAAAACTTATCTTACGCTTTCTTACAACATATAAATTCTTACAATAAGCGAAGGCAGATGCCATATACTCTACGAGCTGGGTGTAATCCTGTGTGCCGTTCTAGGTCCGTCGGATTTTTTCACTGATTGTGTAAAATGTTGTGATGATTACGAATAAGTAGAGTGCCCCCCCCCCCCCCACCCCCCCGGAAATTGGGAGGTTTCGAGATATTCGCATTTTAATTATTTTTTAATTAATGCAATAGTCTGAAACGATCACTTAGCCTACGCCTAAGAGTAGGCTAGATGTATGCA
>CAKNXH010059243.1:34389-86201 GCA_932178445.1 Andricus quercusramuli | reverse complement strand
GGCTTTGGGCTAGGTAATAATTATATAGTTAAAAACGAACTCTCTCAAGTCCTGTTTAACTTTGGGTTTTTTTTTAAAGTTCAAATATATGGTCAGCTAGAAGACCAATTTACGAAGAGAAATTTCCTCAATAATTTTTTAATTCAATCAATTGTTAACATAAACTTTCAATATCCACCCTTCAAATAACAAAAAATATTGTAAATATGAAGATCAGCTATGTACTTACATTAGCAAAACAATTTTTAACACAATTTTTTTACTGTTGGACTCGAATCTGACTCGAGATGTGCTGAAGGAGGCCAAAGAGTACAAGGATCAGCTGGGTTGAGTATAAGAATGAGAGAGAAAGAATTGAGACAGGAGGAGTGCTAGCACACGACCGAATCGGGCAGTGAGGATGTTGGCAAGGCGACAGGACTAGTTCATAAAGGACTTAAAGGAGGAATGGGAGATAGAGAGAGCGCAAAGGAGGAGGAACCTGAATATGCTTGCAATGAGAAAGGAGGGTAATGAAGTGACAAATGTGGTGGTCATCTTGGCCGAGCATACAAAGGTAGTAGAGAAAATGGAAAATTCTAGAAAAGTTGATGGAGAGCTGTTGCTACAGCTAAAGGAGTAGGCAAATAAGAGGGTGCTGCTGAATGCCAAGTGTAGGTTGTGAAGCTTGGGTCTGTGAATTGAAGAAGATCTGACAGAAAGGGAGGAGGAAATCCAGGAACGGCTTGGAAGGAAAAAGAGGAGGATGGAAATGGCGGGGTGCAAGTTCGATCTAAGATTCATGAAGGCGAAGGTAGGGGAGACAACACGGCGGAGCATGGTGAGCGAGGGGATTAAGGGCCAAAATGATAAGCAGAGCGAGGGGATAGTGTTAGTGTGGGTAAAAGGGCTGCTGGGGCATGAGGTGTGAGGTTGTATTGCCGGGCATCATGCGTGTAATAAAGGTGCATTCAAGGACGATAAGGAGATTAGTCGGTGAGTCAGTATGTTCTCAAAATGTTTAAAGAGAGTTGAAGTGATACTCTTTCTTTGTCGTACATAATTAAGCAAGGTACATTCTGGTTTAAGAGTTCAAAAGTGAAAGGGATGGTGTAAGATAAAAGATAGCTCAAGTTTAAAAGTTTTAGTAGGTGCTGAAGGGGTGCTGGGGCACCGTGTGTGAAATGAGGACAGATTAGAGACGATAAGGAGGCGGGAGGAAAGAGAATTAGTTTAGGGCTAGAACTGTAGGAGCTGGGTGTAATCCTGTGTGCTGTTCTAGATCCGTCGGATGTCCGTAGGGTTGGCCCCCCCCCCCCCCCCAAAATGGGAAGGTTTCGAGATATTCGCGTTTTAATTATTTTTTAATTAATGCAATGGTCCTGTTGTAATTTGGGGTTTTTATTTTTTGGGATTATTTATAACAAAATTATTTGTTGAAAGAATGGTTTGTACGATTTTCAATAATTTTACGTTTTTTTCAAGTTCTATTGCAAGAAATTTGAATAAAAACAACAGAATGATGAAAAAATTCCTGCTTAAGATCATTATTGTTAATTTTATAAACAAAATTTTATAAACAACTGCATTAATCAGACATTTTTTGACAGAAAAATTCGGTTTTTTTTTAAGTAAATTTTTTTAATTCCAAACTTTATGATAATTTTAGCAAAACTCATGATTTGTTGATTGATCTTGTGGTATCTTCAAACAAATATAATAAACAAATGCATTATTCGGGCATTTGTCGGCAGAAAAATTCGTTTTTTTCAATGCCAGTCCTGTCAGTTGGAAACTTCATGACAATTTCAGCAACACTCATGATTAGTTCATGAATTTTATGATTGTCCTAAACAAATATAATAAACAAATGCATTTATCAGGCATTTGTCGACAGAAAAATTCGTTTTCTTCGATGTCAACATTTTTAGTTAGAAACATTATGATAATTTCAGAAAATTCATGATTTTTTAAATCAATTTTATGATTTTTTAAAACAAATTTATTAAAAGCAAATGCATTATTGACGCATCTGTCGACGAAGAAATTATTTTTTTTTTATGTCAGACTTTTTAATTGGGGTACTTATAATAAATTCAGCAACATTTATGATTATTTGATAAACTTAATGATTTTTTAAAACAAATTTAACAAACAAATGGGTCATTCCATGTCAGATTTATAATCAAAATTTTGATTCACTTGAAATTTTTTTTCCTCATTCTAGAAAGGAAAAAAAATGACAAGTATTTTTTTTGTTCAATATGATACGTAAATTTTCTAAGTTATTGATTTTTTTATTTTTTAAGTGCAAAAAATGTTTTTTTCAATACGGCTTCTAATATTCAACGAAGAGTATAGAATACATAAATAAAATATGCCATGGGATCTACTATTAAGTTCATTTTGTGACGAAAAATCAGAAACGGTATTTAGTACTTTCTATGCAACAATTAAGTAAACAAATGGAATTATCTCAAAAGAGACATGTTTGAATTGAATCATTTTTTATGTAATTTGTTCGTTAAGTACACAGAACTATGTGTCAAAATTTGGGAGTGGACCGTTTAATACTTTTCGAGAAAAAAATTTTTTTGTATGACCGCCGGCTTGGAGCGTGCAACGGAAAGCATAGTCAAGCGCACTCAAACATTTGTAGGTGAGTCTACCATATTTCGATGAGGATTTTATGCAGTTTCCACAAATAAAAGTCGGTAAATACTAAAAAGTCTTTTGAGAAAGAAACACTGTTTAATTCGAAAGCAGTCATGCAATTTATTAACAATGTACTTTTATATCCAATACTTCCAAATAAATAAAAATTGAATTGTTGTCAGTTTTGCGGGTTTTTTTTTACTTTTTTCGAGAATTTCTTTTTTTCAAATATGCAGCTGAAAAGCTGACGGTTTGAAAATTTGGACAACGAGAATAAGCTCTGATTTGCAGTTGACGATTCGTAACTGGTTACGAATATAAGGAAGACTTTGATCGAACTGCGATATGGCATTTTCAAGCCACAGCTCATGGTAAGGGTCCCTGTGACGGCGCGGGAGGAGCCTTGAAAAGACAAGCACGAAAAGCTAGTCTTCAAAGGTCTGTTATGATCAAATAACGACACCATTGCAACTCTACGAATGGGCTCATCGCGATTCTCCGTTATCAAATATCTCTGTTGCCTACAGAACTGAAGAATCTTACAACGAAGCAGCTAATTTTTTGAAAAAACGTTTCGATGAGTGTAAAACGATACCAGGTACGCAAAAAATACACTGTGTTGAACCAGTTACGAATCGTCAACTGCAAATCAGAGCTTATTCTCGTTTTCCAAATTTTCAAACCGTCAGCTTTTCAGCTGCATATTTGAAAAAAAGAAATTCTCGAAAAAAGTAAAAAAAAACCCGCAAGACTGACAATTCAATTTTCATTTATTTGGAAGTATTGGATGTAAAAGTACATTGTTAATAAATTGCATGACTGCTTTCGAATTAAACAGTGTTTCTTTCTCAAAAGACTTTTTAGTATTCATCGACTTTTATTTATGGAAACTGCATAAAATCCTCATCGAAATATGGTAGACTCACCTACAAATGTTTGAGTGCGCTTGACTCTATGCTTCCCGTTGCACGCTCCAAGCAAGCGGTCACACAAAAAAATTGTTTTCTCGAAAAGTATTAAACGGTCCACTTCCAAATTTTGGCACATAGTTCTGTGTACTTAACGAACAAATTACACAAGAAATGATTCAATTCAAACATGTCCCTTTTGAGATAATTCCATTTGATACTTAATTGTTGCATAGAAAGTACTAAATACCGTTTCTGATTTTTCGTCAAATCATGAACTTAATAGTACATCCCATGGCATATTTTATTTATGTATTCTATACACTTCGTTCAATATTAGAAGCAGTATTGAAAAAAACATTTTTTGCACTTAAAAAATAAAAAAATCAATAACTTAGAAAATTTACATATCATATTGAACAAAAAAAATACGTGTCATTTTTTTTCCTTTTTAGAATGAGGAAAAAAAATTTGAAGTGAATCAAAATTTTGATTGTAAATCTGACATGAAATGACCCAAATGCATTATTCGGACACCTGTCAATGGAAAAATTGTTTTTTTTTTATGTTAGTCTTTTTAATTGGGAGAATTATTTTGGTATTTGTCAACGAAAAAGTTTCTTTTTCAATCTCAGTCCTATCAGTTTAAGTTTCTCAGGATTTTTCCGTTGACAGATGCCCCAATAATGCATTTTTTTTATCAGATTTTTTTTTTAAATCGTGAGATTAATCATCAAATTATGAATTTTGCTAAAATGAGCATAAAGTTCCTAATTTAAAAAATTGACATCGAAAAAAACAAATCTTTCTGTCAAAAATTGCCTGATCAAAGCAATCGTATATTAAATTTATTTATAACATTATCAATAATAATCTTAAGAAGAAATGCCTTCATCATTATATTTCTTTTATCCAAATTTCTTGCAATAGAACTTAAAAAAGACGTAAAACTGTGGATAATTCTACAAAACATTCTTTCAATAAATAATTTGTTTATAAGAAATGTTTGTGTTTATTATATAATATTGCAACATCGCGAACTAATGTTATTCTATGAAACATAGGCGATTTAAACAATTTTCCTGTCATTGACGAGCACCGCGAGCGTCGAATAGAAGAAATGGCCATTTTTTTTCGACATATGTTTATTTATAAAAAAATTGAAAGCCGAATTAAAAAAGCAGGCACGACAACTCTCTTTGAAACCTTGTCAGCTTTTTTCAAATTTTTTTTTTTGTAAAAATCGGTCAACATTTGTGGGCTGTACGTTATTTTGAACCAAAAAAGTCATTTTTTGTAACGCACGCACGAAATGTGCGCTTTTCGAGGCATGTATTGCGTGCAGGATGTGACCAGTTCCAAAGCCGTGGTAAAAAGCAGTTATAAAAAGACTTTTTCTAGCTGCTGCGCTTGCGCTCTTTGAGCAATATTACTTTTTTTAGCTGCTGCGCTTGCGCACTTCCAGCCAGATTACTCTTTCTTGCTGTTGCGCTTGCGCATTTCGATTCAGATTTACTTTCCAGGACTGCCGGAAAAATAACCTCACTTCATTATGATTTGACGATTGAGAGACTGATTGGGAGTAGTGAATAGTGATTGGACAAACTCGAAGTGATAAGTTACCATAAATGACTGATAAATTACCATCAATTACCGATAAATTTCAGAAATTTCTGGATACCTGAAATTTCCGGTAATTTATCAATTTTCCATAAATTTCCGGAAATTTGGGAAATTTAGCAATTTTCCATAAATTTCCGGAAATTTCCATATATTTCCGGAAATTTTTGAAATTTTCAAATTTTTTCCAGAAAGCTTTGGCTACCTGAAATTTCCGGTAATTTAGCAATTTTCCAAAAATTACCGGAAATTTAGAAATTTTCCATAAATTTCTGGAAACTTTTGGAATCTTTCCAAAAAGCTTTGGAGACCAGAAATTTCCGATAATTTAGCAACTTTTCATAAATTTCCGGAAATTTTGGAAATTGAGCATTTTCCGGAAATTTTTGAAATTTTCGGATTTTTTCCAAAAACCTTCGGATACCTTGAATTTCTAGGAATTTTCGGTAATATAAATATACACCTGAAATTTCCGGAAATTTTGGGTAATTTTACCATAAATTTCCAAAAATTACCATAAATTTCAAAAAAAATTATTCTTATTGTTTCTCAAATCGAAAATTTTCTGCATTTGTTACAAAAAATATCGTGTGCAACAGGTGCTGACAGTAGACAGTTGCAACTCTTGTGAAGTTTACAGTACTTGCCAACGGCTCATCTTCGGGTCGTTTCCGGCTTGTCTTCGACTCGTTTACAGCTCGCCTTCGGCTCGCTTCCAACTCGCCTACGACTTGCCTAAAACTCCCCTTCGACTCGCCTCTGGCTCGTACATCAAACTTCACACTCGTGCGGAACTGCCTACTTTCCGCACTTGTAGCACAATATACTATTTCCCCACTGTGCGGCGTGACGGTCCAGTTTAGTATTTTTTTTTTTTTTACATACAGCTTGGAAAATATAAAAATAAGAGGAAACAAAAGATCAATTTCCAGCATAAGATATTTGTTTAAATCCGGTACGATGTAAACTTAAGATTACGTGGGCGCGCCGCTACGCCACGAGCCTTATCCTTGCACGCGGGGCTCTACAAGGATGGACGAACCCTTTCCCTAACTGCTCGTGGGAACAACAATGAAACCACCAAAACACGAAAATGTAGATGCGGTTCAAAACTATCGAACGCGCAGAGCAACCGACAACGGGTCGGCAAACAATGCCGATCATCCTAGAGTTCGGGGAGCTGAAAATAATTTAGATGGAAACACGATGACGAACTGGCGAAACGCCTACATTGAGTGGACGGATCAACTCAAGGATGACGTGCTAGACTGCTACGATGGCAGCATTATCCCTGTTCGCGGAGGCTTTATCGCGCGTATGCACACTCCGTGGTGCCCGAAAACCGCAGAGCTTCAGCACGTTTCGCATCAGTTTTTGCGAAATCAAGCCGACAACCTCCGTAAAAATGGATATGTACGCGGAGCGCTTCCCCAAGCGCTGCAAGATCAAGCTGCAGACGAAGATGAAGAAGCGACATTAAGACCAACCGCAGAAAGCAGGCACCTTCTGAAAGATGATCGCAATTTCAGTACAAGGAGGAACAAGAAAATTGGATGGGCAAGACAGAATGCGTCCCGTGTTCAATGTGTGATTGACTACATAACATCTGGTAGACCGTTCACGGAAAGGGTTCGAAATTTCGGCCAAGAACTAAGGATCTTGAATCACACACTAAACAAGTCAAAGCTGCTGACAATCAAGCAGCATATTTTTGACAAAATACGGCTGCTATCTGACGCAAGGAGGAGAATACAGAAAAGGGAGAGATGGATCAGGGAGAATCAACAGTTTCTCGATGACCCATCGCGCCTGTTCAGCGATCTCCCTGTTTTTTGTAAAGAATCCACCCAAGCCCAAGGAGGTAGACTTTTTGGAGAGAGGTGTACAAGATCCCGAAAACACTTGAGTTGAATAAAGATACTGACAATATCATCCGCTTCAAGGAGTTTTGCAACAACCTCATAAAATCTGAGGCGGAATGTCCATCAATCACTGCCGAAGAGGTGAAAAAAGCAGTTAGAGGCACGAAGAAATTTTCCGCTGCTGGACCAGATTGTATCAAGAACTTTTGGTGGAAGAAGTTTACTTTTATAAACCAATATTTGGCTCTGTATATTTACCTAATATTTAAAGTCGGAGACGCCCATTCCGCAGTGGCTGGTGTTAGGATGCACTATACTCCTGCCGAAAAAAGGCAACTTGTCGAACCCAGAGAATTACAGGCAAATAACTTGTTTGAACACACTGTATACGATATTTACAGATGTCCTAAACAACAGGATTGTTCGACGAATTGAGCCTGTATGGCGAGAGATGTACGAACAACGTGGCTCGAAAAAAGGTGTTGCAGGCTGTCGAGAGAACCTGCTAATTGACAGGTGTGTGTAAAGACACTGCAGCCCATCAGCGCATCCTGTCAAAGGCCTGGATTGACTACCGGAAAGCTTTCGATTCAACCTCTCATAGACTTATCATCTGTCTGTTGGAAAGCTTGAAGGTACATCCACATATAGTGAGATGACTAGAGAGATTGATGCCTCTTTGGAAAACTAGATTTACTATATCATCTGGAAGACTTGAGAAGGTGGAGGGCAGGACGGAAACGGAAGTAGGAGACGGGAGTGGGGGGAGTGAGAATAAAGGCATTTGGGAGAGGGTAGAGAATATGATAGAATATAAAGTAGGAGAACGTAGGAATGAAAAGGAGGAGAGGGCGGATAGGGAAAGGATAAGGCAATGGAGTTGAGAATGGAGAGAAAAGAAAAGGCAGACAGGAGAAATAATATCGTGATAAGAGGGCTGAAGCTAAAGAGTGGAGAAGAAAGAGAGGGCGTGGAAGAGCTGCTACAGAGCATAGGGTGGGTTAAAGGCAGGGTACGGAAAATTAAGTTGGAGGGGAGGAAGGAGAAGGAAGTGGTGTTTGTGGAGTTGGAGAGCTGGGAAGAAAAGTTGGGGGTAATGCGAAATAAGAACAGGATACAGGATGAGGAAGTTTTCATCGATCACGATTTGACGAGAAAGGAAAGGGATGTGCAGAGAATGCTGTACGACAGGGCTAGGAAGGAGAGGAAAGAAGGGAGATCGGCGAAGGTAGGATATCGTAGGTAGTGCAGGGGGATTTGTTTCGTAAGAAGTAGGGGGTAGGGGTAATGCAGGGTAGAGGAGCAGTGAAGGTGCTGTACTGGAACGTAGCGGGGGTAAAGAAGAAGGACGAGGATTTTTGGCGGTATATCCAGGAATTTGATGTTGTGGGACTGGTAGAGACGTGGGTAGAAAGAAAGGAATGGGATAGAATAGAGCCAACGCTGCCAAGGGGGTATAGGTGGAGACTACAGGAGGCGGTCAGAGTGAAGAAGAAAGGAAGGGCCAGTGGGGGAATTATAACCGGGGTTAGAGATGGATTAGAGGAAAAAGTTCATGGAGAGGAAGGGAGTGCAAATGAGGGAAATAAAAATAGGAGGGATAACGTGTAAGTTTGTGACAGTGTACAATAAGGATGGGATGGAAAGAATTGAAGAAAGGGTGGAAGACCTGCTGGGCGAAAGAGAGGAGGGTATGGTAGTACTGGGTGGGGACTTTAATGCGAGGATGGGGAGCGAAGGGGGACTTTACAGGGAAGGGGAGAGCTTCGAAAGGAAATTGAAGGATAAGATAATAAATAAGGAGGGGGCGATTCTAAGTGACTGGATGGAGGATAGAGGCTGGGCGGTGGCGAATGGTATGGCAACTGAAGACGAAGAGGGAGAATACACATATGTAAGTAAGGTGGGAGTATCGGTGATAGACTATGTGGTTATGAATATGCAAGGAAGATAATAAATAGGTTTAGGAAGCGTAGGGTGGGGGTCAGCGAGAAGATAGGGAGTGAGGAGTGGAGGGAATTTTTTAAAGAATCATTCCAGGGCTCAGATTCAAGGAAGACGGATGGGGGAAGTAGAAGAACGGAGGAGGCAGAGATGGAGGAGTTGAATGACGAGGAGATAGAGTTGCAGATAAGGAAGTTGAAAAGGTCAAAAGCAGCAGGGCTGGATGGGGTAGAGAACAAAGCATGGCTGTTTAGTACACAAGAGGTTAGGGAGAGGCTGAAGGAGGTAGTAAAGAAAGTATGGAGGGGCAAGGGATTCCCAGGGGGTGGAAAGAAGGGTAAATAGTGCCACTGTATAAGAAAGGGGATAGAGATAGGAGGGAAAATTATAGAGGGATTACGCTAATGAATACGGCGTATAAAGTATACGAGATGGTTGTGGCAAAGGGACTGCGGAAGGATGTCGAGGGGAAAGGAATATTGCCGGAGACGCAGGCGGGATTTAGGGCGGGTAGGAGTACTATCGACAATATCTACGTTCTGCAGCACGTGGTGGATAGAGAATTAGCGAAGAAGGGGACGAGAGTGTACGCGTTTTTTGTGGATCTCAAAGGCGCGTTTCCGTCGCTTTTTGCGATTTTAATTGCGGATATGGAAAGTAAGCTGGAGGCCGGGGTGATAGGAGGAGTCAGGATAGGAGGGGTTAGAATTTGGTCACTAGCGTATGCAGATGACATAGTGTTGTTAGCAAATAGCGAGGAGGCCTTAAAGGAGATGATGAAGAGGTTGAAAAGATACCTGGATAAGAAGGGGTTGGAGCTGAATGCGGAAAAGTCCAAGGTTATGGTGTTCAGAAAAGGAGGGGAAAGGGATAAGGGAGGAGAGTGGAAGGGAAAGGAGGTGCAGGAGCTGAAAGAGTTTATGTACTTGGGCTTCGTGTTTCGGAGGAACGGGGGAGTGGATGTTCACATAAAAGAGAGAGTGAGGAGGGCAAATGTGGTGATGAGGCAGGTGTGGGGGTTGGGAAAGAAGCTATTCGCAGATGATTTTGGACGGAGAATGAAATTGTTTGATTCATTAGTGATGAGTGTGCTATTGTATGGAGTAGAGGTGTGGGGGTGGAAGGAAAGTGAAGAGGTAAATAGAATGCAGGAGAGGTATGTAAAGTGGACCCTGGGGTTGGTAAGGAACACGCCTAAGTATATTGTCAGGAGGGAGACGGGGAGAACGAGTGTAGGGATTCTAGCAGGGAGCAGGGCGTGTAAATATGAAGAGAAATTTTTGGAAGAGGAGGGAAGTAGGCTGGTTAGGGAGTGTTGGTGGGAGAAGGAGAACAGTAGAGGGGGTAAAAAGATGGAGACTCAGAGGGAAAGGTATTTTAGAATGAACGGACTGCAGATGGATGCAGTGAGAAGGATGCACGAGGAAGGAAGGAAGGTGTATGACTTGGTTAAGCAAAACGGCATGGAGAGAGAGAGAGAAGACAGAAGGGACAGAGAGAATAAGAGAGTCAAGGTTTAACGGGAACTATGTGTGGATTATGCCAAGGGCAAGAGCGCAATATTTATGTGAGAAAGGAGAGAAAGGAAGTCAGGAGCTTATAGCGAGGATGAGGTGTGGGTGCATGGAGGGTTTCAATAGGTTCTGGCTCTCTCGGGAGAAGAGGATGTGTGAACTGTGTGGAAAGGGGGATGCTAGAGTGGAGAACTGGTTGCAGGAGTGCGTGGAGGTGGAAAGAAGTGAGATAAGCATGGAGGTATTGTTGCATAAAAAGGGGGGGAAAGGGCAGTAGCATGGGTGAAGGGAGTGTTGGGTAAGATGGAGATAAAGAGAAGGAAGGAGGAAGAGGAATGGAGACGGAAAGATTGTACATTGGAGAGAAAGTAGATATAAGTAAGATGTTAATATTGTAAATAGTAGATAAGTAGTAGGTATTAGAGCGAAAACAGAGGTTGCCAAGCGAGGCAATGCGAAAAAGTAGGGACATGCAAGCGAGGCGAGGCGAAGCGAGAAAGGCAAGGCGATAAGAGCGTGCGGCTTAGGGATAAGGAATGGATGGATGTTAGTTTTTCAGGGTTAATTTTTAAGAAAAATCTGTAAAAATGGAAGTGTAAGCAAGTCAATTTTGCAAGGCCAGCAGGCTGAAAAATAAACGTTTATCTATCTCATCTAGAAATTATCGTCTGACAACGAACAACGTCACCTTCCAGAGGGGCGTCTTTCAAGGTGATACCATGAGTCCTTTGCTCTTTTGCATCACACTTCTGCCTCCATCTCTCGCACTACGAAATTCTCCTGGATACCTCTGTGGCGACACTAATCAGCGCGAGTATAAGGTCACTCATATATTTTATATGGATGACCTGAAGATCTATGCCTCCGGTAAAAGCAAACTTCAAACTGCTGTAAATATCGTCAAGAACTACACAGGAGAGATTGGGATTGACTTTGGTTTGGACAAGTGTGCCAAAATTAATCTGAAGAAAGGAAAGATTACTGGCGTTCCCAAGGACCCTGAGCTTGTGGATATAAATGTTATTAGACATCTTAATACTGGAGACACCTATACATACCTGGGCGTGCCTCAAAGCCGCATTCAGGACGTAACATCAGTGGACGAATCTCCCCGAAGCAGATACAAGCATCTTCTTCGACTGATTTGGTCTTCCAATCTGTCGGCGTTGAACAAGGTATCTGCGACTAACATGCTTGCTGTCTCGGTTCTACTATACTCATTTGGGGTGGTTCAATGAACGAAGAACGAGCTTAAGGCCCCTGATGTCACCACGTAAGATCATGCATATGCATAAAAGCTTGCATATCAATTCGTCAGTTCCGCGATTATACATTTCACGCCAGCAAGGCGGACTTCTGAATCTCGAGTGTCTTCATAACCGAATTGTTCTAAGTGCAGCTTACATCGTTGCGAATGGCAGAGATCCTCTCCTAAAGATGGGCAGGAATCACGAGATGATTGGCGAAGGAGCGTTCCTTTACAAAGTCGCGGAGCAAGCAGCCGAGACCGTTGGCCTGAACTTCAACATCAGAAGTGAGGAAAGTGCATTACTCCATATATATGCTTCACTTCTAAAAGCCGAAGTATAGAAAGCAGAGGTTACAAAATTTCACCAACAGCTTTTCGACAAGACAATGCACGGAAACTTTCATAGAAATGTGGAAAAACAGTCTTTGTCGAAGGAGCACACTTTTGCTTTCCTCAAATCACCAGGGCTTAATTCAGGTACAGAGGGTTTTATTTTCGCATGCCAGGACGGTGTCATTTCCACCTTAGCATACCGTGACCGCATTTTATCAAGAAGTTCCCAGTGATAGGTGCAGAGCGTCTCATGCACACATTGAGTACCTAGAACACATATTATCGGGGTGTCCGACCCACGCAGGAACGACGTATATGTATAGACATAATGCGGCCCTAAGAGTGCTTTATTACCATATATGTCGTTCTTACGGTATTGGTCGCGACCCTGTCCTGCCGAACGCTCCAAGGGAGATAGAGTCAATTGTCCGAAACGAGGAGTGACAAATTTTCTGGAACTACGATTTTCGGGCAGCAGTCTCCGTTGCGCACTCGAGACCTGACATTGTTCCCCAAGACTTCGAGAAACGAACTATATTCGTGATTGAATTCTCGGCTCCGTCCAAATACAACATTTTATGCGAAGGAGAAAGAAAAAGAGGAGAGTTATCAAGACCTTAAAAGAGAGCTGCAACGACTGTACCCAAAATATTCGGTGCAAATCATTATCCTTATGATAGGTGCTCTCGGAGGTTCGAAAGTATCACTGGTTCGTAACCTTATAGCCATACCCGCGTGCTCAAGACACACGAGGGTTTCGCCGACCTGTCGTTGTGATTTCGTCGTGTACTGGGGGCTATTGACATTTTTTAGATGACAGATGCTATTAGTGGGACCCAGCGGTGGTTGTTTAACTCCTTTTTTAAATTATATATATATATATATATATATATATATATATACAAACACAGGGTGTCCCAGTCTCAAGTGTCCGGACTTAAATGGCTGTATAAACATAAAAAAATTAATCGAAAATTCCTTTTTCAAAAATCAGTTGAAGTTTTAGTTTTTGAGTTAATAAATATTTAAGCTGGACCAATCAGGAGCGCGGTATAAACAGGTGTGTACGTGAGCGGGAGTCCAACGCAGTGTAGTGACTGCTGTTCTCTCCTCGCTAACCCCACCTCAGCGCTTGCTTCAATAACACTGAGTTGAAATCACGCTCACGTAAGAGCAACTGTTCGTACCGCGCTCTTGATTGGTCAAGCTTAAATATCTAATAACCCAAAAACTTCAATTTCAACTGATTTTTGAAAAAGGAATTTACGATTTATTTTTTTTATGTTCATAAAACCATATAAGTCCGGACACTTGAGTCTGGGACACCCTGTATATATTCATAAGACCCTAATACCAATACAAAAATTCTTCTAAATAATCTTCACATTGGCAGGGCAATCCCATTAGATTGCCCTTAGCAGCTGGACTGGTTTTTTCTTTGATAATTGGACTGATCCGCAGTCTTGTACTCAATGACTGAACTGTCTTCTACCTTCAATATTTCGAACAGTATTTACATTGCCAGGGCGGCCCCATGGTTTAGCCTATTATTGCCAGGACAATTCTACATTGTTGCCCTTATTGGGAGGACTGGTCTTGCCAGTGTTTCTAATGTGTGTGTTGATCACATTTCATTAAAATATCTGTACCTGATCTTCAAGTTTCGAGCGGGACATTAGATACGCTTGTGGTCGTATTCTTAACTTTTAAACCCTCCTACCTCGGACACTTTTTATTTTTAGGACTAGGGCCCATTGGGACTTTTTGGACAGGAAGTTTTGAACTATATTATATTGCAATTTCAATCAATTTGACCTTGCCCTGATTCTAATGTAAAATGTGCGAGGTCCTTTAAAATTCTTTTTTAACCTATTGAGATTTTGTATACATTATTTAGTTAATTTTTTGTTTTTTAACTGAGAGACTTTTTGAAATTATGTTTTTATTTATACATATACTGTAGAGAACATGAACACCGGGTCTTTTCTCAAATTTTTTAATTTTCAATTTTTAGTTTAGGCACCACAGCTTAATACAGATTACAATATGAGATATGAGAACCGGTCTGTGACATGCATCGAAGCAAACAATAAAATACAAAACATTATACGCACCCAAAAATAATCAACGAAATCCACGGTCATTGTGATCCGCCGTTCAGATCATCTTATTTTTCATACTTTAAAGGACTTGAATCCGTTAATTATGTGCAGCGGTTATTAATACGTGTCAATTTTCCATATACAATGAATGTTGACACACTAAATCACACAATTGAGGTTATATAAAACAAATATTATGACTGAATTAAAGGATACACAACCACACGCCACTGACCTCACTAGCCACTTGAAACAACTAAATGTCTACTTGTTCCTAATTAACATTTGTTAAACTGAATCAAGGAACGAGCAAACGGTAAGTAATGGTAAGTCTGAACATCTGCATGACAGCTAAGCCGTACGTTCCGTATGATACTTATCCACCCATCGGTCACAGTCAAAACGTCGGTCTACACCAGAAGTAATAATAAAATCGTAGAGGGAAGACAGGAATAGAGGCGACCATAATCAAAGAATACACGGTCTCGCCTTAAGCTCTCCCAATTTCGTCCCCAGTCGCGGTCTGCCACAGCCAGCCATCTTGGTTGTCCTAGGGAAAATAGCATCCAAGTAAAGCCTCTTTTACACCTTCCGTCAATCAGTCGTCGACCGACAAACATATCGGAATATCCATTCACACCTTCGGAAAATTCAGTTTAATCTAGTAATAGTTTAGTGATATTCTAAAACTTACTGAAAGTTTTAAAATATTACTAGATTTCACTGAATTTTGCGGAGGTGTGAATGGATACTTCGATACATTGGTTGGTCGACGACCGATTGACAGAAGGTATAAAAGAGCCTTCAAGCATTGCAAATTTTACGTCCCTGTGCAAAACTCCTATACCACTAATTTTCCGTTTTTTTTTTTTTTAATTTTTTATTTAAGTTTAAATATAAAGTAAATAGATAATTTTGGTAGAGTTTAAAACCAGTGTCTTTCTAAATATTTGAAATATTATTAATAGAATTATAACTTTAGAATTTCATATCACACGCTTATACCCACCCAGGAAACAAAAATCCATTCACTTGCTTTGAATGGGTTTCAAAGTCGTTTGAATAGCGTATCTGTCACTGGAATTCCAGATTGCCGCCGATAGATTTTTAAAAATATTTTACTCATTATTATTTTTTTGACAGACTCATTATAGCCATAAAAGCCTTCATATCCTCTAGAACTAAAATTGCAAAACGAATCTAGTAGCCTTCCCAGCTAACACAGTTACTAGTCCGAATAGTCACATAATTGTAACAAGATTCAGAAAACCAGTCACTGGTGACTTCCCTGCTGGTCACCCAGTGACAATATATTTCCCACTCAAAGTAGTAACAAATTACAAGCGATGCAGGTAACATTATCCCGCCATTGTAATCACATGCTTGTAACAAAGTGATGTTTGGAAACACAACGTGCAATGACAGCTTAACCTCAAAATATACATCGTTTCGGAATTATAATTATGAATACTTTTGCAAAAATGTTGGAAAGGGACATAATGACACAATTAAAGAATGTTGAAAGCAATACATTTTTGAAGGTTGTTTGTTAATTATTTAAACATTCTTGATTTGCTTAAACAATTTTTTCCCTCTGTAAAGCGTGAAAAATTATTACTTTCTGGAATTAATGACACAATTAAAGGAATTTAAGAGTAATGTTTTTTTCTACAGAATATTTAGCAATTTTTAAAATAATTTTTATTTTTTTAAACAATTTTTGTTTGTTTAAAAATGTTTGTTGATGCTTATTACCCGAAATTCATTTGAAAAATTATTCAGTTTAACGAATATACGATCTGAAAAAATAACTACTCATAACAGACTGCAAAAATGGTTTACATTATTATTATACCATTAAGCCATTTCCCTTTCGGGGTAGGCGTGACTTACTCGGTTGGAAAGTAGTGGGATAGGTATATAGGTGTAAAGTAGGTCGTTATATGGTATAAGGTAGATAGGTATATAGGTATATGTGTTATGGTATAGATATTTTAGATTGATCCGGAGTTTTCGTGTTATTTATTCAAATAACACGTTCACTCCGCAACACTGCTCCGACCCAGGTTGCTGATCAATCTCTCTAGCGATCACCCCAAGTGAGGAACCTCACAAAATTGTTATGTATGGTTCCCCACTTAGGCCCATTAGTATCCAAGGTCTTTGTTTCAGGCATCATTCACTCTATTGTCACTCTGCTTATAAACTATTTGTCGCCACACATTTCTGTCCTGGCATACTACTCTAGCTTCATTTACGTCCATGCATTTCTTCATGCAAGCTCTTCTGTTCCTATGACTTCTTATGTCTCTTCGGATCAATGTCTCATTTACAGATTCTAACCATTCTTTCGGCGGTCTACCTCTGGGCATTCTGCCATTTACTTTACCTTTATATACTTGCTTCGTCAGTCGTTCATCTTTCATTCTTTCAAGATGTCCGAACCATCTTAACTGATTTCTTTCCCATATGTCAACTAGCGTGTCTCCTGTACCACATTCTTTGAGGATTATCTCGTTTCGGACTTTGTCCATCAGTGTTTTTCCGCATATTATGCGCAGAGGTTTCATGCCGATCGCGTTGATTTTTCTCCTGTCCTTTTCTTGACAGGTCCATGCCTCGCTACCGTATAGTACAGTTGGTACGAATATGGAATTATGTATGGCCATTTTAGCTTTTTTTGATATGTTTTTATTCGTGAGGATGGATCCTGCTCTACCGATAACCTGCTTACCCTTATTTATGCGCCTATCTAATTCCCCATCTATTTTTCCGTCGCTAGTGAATAGACTACCTAGATATACGTACTTGTCAACTTGTTCTAATCTCACATCATTTAGGACAATGTTGCATATTGTTTTCTCACTTTTTCCCTCAAAAACCATGACTTTCGTTTTATTCACGTTAATTTTGAGGTCCATGTTCTTCATGCTTGTGTTAAGCTTATTCAACATTCTTTGCAAGTCTTCGACTGATTCTGCCATAACAATCTTGTCATCTGCGAAAGCCAACCCACGTACTTTGACGGTTTCGAGATCTATACCTTTTTCGTCGAAGAGGGCAGTTCTAAGACACTCATCCATGAATATGATAAATAGCCACGAGGACATAACGCATCCTTGTTTCACGCCTTGCATTATATCGAACCACTCACTCAGTTTCCCATTTACCCTTACACTTGCTTTACTACCCGTATATATTGTTTTTATTGCTTGTAGGAGCCCTCCATTCACTCCATACTCTTTAAGGACTTCCCAAAGTTTACTTCTATTTACCGTGTCGAAAGCTTTTTCTAGGTCGATAAATGCACAGAAAACTTTCTTTCCTACTCTCAAGCTTTTTTCTGTGATCTGTCTTAGGCTAAATATATGATCTGTACATGATCTTCCTGGCATAAATCCACTTTGGACTTCCCATATCTTCTCTTCTGTAATTTCCATTACCCTACGAATAAGTATTTTTGAGTATATTTTACTTACGGTACTTAGTAGGCTGATACCTCTGTAATTACTGCAGTTGTTAAATAATTTTAAAGTATATTAAGCAAAGAAATATTATTCTTAAAATTCGTTAATTGTGTCATTAATTGCTGAAAAGAATAAATGTTCTCGATTTGCAAAGAAAAAATTTTTTAAACAAATAAAAATTATTTTAAAAATTGCTAAATATTCTGTAGAAAAAAAATATTACTCTTAAATTGCTTTAATTGTGTCATTAATTCCAGAAAATAATAATTTTTCACACTTTACAGGGGAAAAAAATTGTTTAGACAAATCAAAATTGTTTAAGTAATTACCAAACATCCTTCAAAAATGTATTGCTTTCAACATTCTTTAATTGTGTCATTATTTTCAACAAATAATAACATTTTACAGTTTTAGGGAGAAAAAATTGTTTACACAAATGAAAATTGTTTGAATAATTACCAAATAAGTTAAACAAGAACTACTACTCTTGACATTCATCAACTTTGTACGATTTATTCCGAAAGATAATAACTATTCACGATTTACAGGGGGGAAAAAATGGTTTAAACAAATACTAATTGTTTAAACAATTTAAAATTATTTAAAATATAGTTTAAAACGCGTCACTTATCGATTAAAAATAATTAATGTTGAAATTTTTTTTTAAAATACCGTCTTTAGCATGAATTTGATAGAAAACTGCTATTTTGCATTTTTTGGGGCATTTTCCGGGCACAATTAAAGGGGTTCAGGTGTGTCGAAATTAAAAGCTATTGGGTGGAAATTATTCCTTAAATACTCCTCAAGAGGTGACAATACTTTAATTGACAAAAAATGTATAACAAGTACTTCTTTTTTCCATTTTTTTGAAAATCGATCTTTTCCCATTTAAAACCCCATGTTAATTTCTTAGTTTTCGACAAATATTTAAGAACGTACGCCATGACATGGCGTGCCCAACACTCGTGAGTCTGAGCTCTACGTTTTTAATTATTTCTCGAAAAGTAAGGGAGATCCCATTTTTATATTCAAGGGACTTTTAGAGCACATTGTAAGCTATACATAAAAATATTTTTAAAATTAAAAATAAATTTTTTTCTAATTTAATTTCAAATTGTGTTTTTAAAAAATACAACAAGTTTTTTAATCTTTTCGAAAAATATTTCTTTAAAACTGCGTCTGATTATAAATACTTAAAAAGCTTCATCGTAATAATATTAAAACCATCAACGCTTAATAGAAAATACTAATAATAAATAACATTCTTTAGATGGTTTGACGTGAAATTTCTTAAAAGTTAATTTTATGAAATAAAAATTAAGTTTTTTGCAATATTTTGTTGTTTTCTTGACTATTTAGTTATTTAAAAAATTCTCCCCTTAAATCCTTCAAAATTAATTAGTCATACACTGCTTGTAGTAATTTTTATGTGTAATTTTGATAATTTCATCATTAATTATAGTTTAAGAAACGTATGCGCCACAAGCAAAAATATAAACAAAATATTCCAAAATCAAGGTAAAAGCTATTTAAGTTTGCACTTTTGAATTGTGCGGGAACTCACAGAGCCAATGAATGCCTATTCCTTGCGCATGCGCACGAAGTTTTTCGTCCAATAAGATCGCTGCCGGCTGTTACCACCATGTTACTAGTCTGACAGGGAACGGTTGCAAACAAGCCTCCCTAGTAAAACTACGGCGATTATGCCGTTACCTGCTAGGAGACTGACATACAAGTAACAATTCCTCTGATAACATGTGATCATTCAGGAACCTTTCAGGATGGTAACAGGTTAGCTGGGTTGCGTATGATTTCTCTAATTTCTATCAATAATTTATAAATTTTACAAATCAAGTGAAATATGGCATCCTAACCTGAAAAAAAAATCGGTCCCATTCAAAAAGAGGCAAACCGATTCAATATGACTTTGCTTGAAATGGACATTGTAGTTCACTGCAGATTCGAAGTCATTATCGAGAAACTGACCGATTCACATAGTCACAAACCAATTCAGTTTTAAAAATCTCAATCTGCAAATGACAGATACGCAATTCACGGAGTTGCCTTTTCAATAGGTTCTTTTTTCCTGGGCATATTCTCATTATATGTTTATTCATTCATTCACATTTTTGTAAGTGAGGATCACTTTCTTTCATTAAAAAAATTTATATTATAATAAATTATAAGCTGTATTAATTTATATGTTTATTTGTAAAATTTGCATACATGTAAAAGATCTAAAAACATGCCATTTTGTGTACACTAAGGGGTTATGTTTTTGATTAAATACATGCATGTATAGCCAAGGTAGCGAACCGTCCCGCATTCGCCGGGACGGTCCCGCGTTAGTACCTTCTGTCCCACTTTGAAATTTGTAAAGCAAAGTGTCTCGGAAAATTGGGGTAGCGTCCCGCATTTACAATGCTTTTTATACAATCTATACTTTTTTGGTAAAAAAATGGATATTCACTACACTCGCACTATAGTCTTTCAAGCTTATTCAGCTCATTTCAAGTTCATAATACGCGCGCATAAGTAGCATACAGTTTTTCGTACTATGACAAAGGAAAGGTAGCCAACTATCTAGGCTATCTAGTTTGTCGGTTTATTTCAAAAACCTTCCCCTAAAAAAAAGGTCTGCAGTGGTAAGGTCCGGCCGTCCCACATTTTGGGTCTAGATAGTTGGCTACCTTGTGTATACCTGGTGTTTTTTTCAACTTGAGACATCGAAATATCTAAAAAAAATACGCATCCTATGAAAAAATTTCCGTAAAAAAACTTTTTATGTACGAGGGGGAAAAGCGACTTTGAACAAATTTACCCCTCCCCCCAGGAAGCAGGAGTGTGGCAGTGGGGGTAAATTTGTAATTTCAAATGGGAAACCCAATTTTTTATAACAGATTCAGATTCTCCTTTATGAAATACGTAAATTTTATTCGCGAATTTTTTTTTCGATTCGCCAAAAAAAAATCCACCCCATGCCTCTTGTTGGGGGGGGGGGGGGAGTAAATTTTGTCAAAGTCGCTTTTCTCCCTCGAAAATAAAAAGTAGGTATTACTTGTCCGAAATGCTGCCTGCCTGCACCGGGCAGGCAGGCAGATAAGACTGATTGGTCGAGAGCATTTTCGATGCATAGGACAGTCCTCGAATAGAAAAAGACAGATCTACCTCTGAAATGTTTTCTCTCTCTATAAAGCCCATTTCCGTTCTCCCCACAGCGTTATCGGTAGTGATGGGCGCTGCTCGGTATTTCACAGTCATGACCAATCCTGACCGGTCATGACGGTAAAAGTTCTTAAAACGCTGTCAGACCCAAATATCTCCATCAGGAAAGTTTTTTTTAATAGGAATAAGTGGTGTAGTTGTTAGGACATAGCCTATGCTAAACTTGTATAAAAACTTTTTCGGTTCTAAATGTTCCAGTTACTCTCAAAGTTATAAAAATGTGAAAAAGATGAGCATAGCAGACGTCACTTTTGACAGTTTCGCGCGAGTTTCGAGGCAAATTTGAAAATGACACTTTACGAATTTACAAAATATATTGAAAAAATGTTGCATTTACTAAGTAATATTTTTAAAATAATAGTTAGTAGTATGCTAAGTTATTTGGGATAATATTTCAATGAATATGACACTTAAACATTACTATAAGTATTGTGTATCGTATAGGTTATATTCCCTAAATGAAAATAGTTTTTTTGTCTTTAAATAAAATAAAATTGATATCTAATTATTATGAATTTAGATTTATGAGTAATTTGTGTAAATGATGTATTATTTGTTATTAATTATATGTGAAGAATTTCAATAAGGCAATTATTATAATTAAAAATTGGAAAAATGAAAGTGAAATGAAAATTTAATTCTTTGAATGGGTTTCCAAGAAAAAGAATTGTTTCAAACATTTTTTAATATTATTTTTCTTGGGAATTACGAAAATTTTTAAAACAATTCCCACATTTACACGATTTTTTCAATAGTTATTTTTTCTTTTTTATATAAAGAGAAGTAAAGAAAGCTTGTATGTTCTTGAGAAATTTCATTTCACACGAACAGTTTTAAAAGAATATTATAATAATTAATGGAAAGAGGAATTTTATGTGCAATTCTGTACCCTTGCTTCGTGGGGAACTTAAAACTGACAATTTATAAAATGACAAATTACATTGAAAGTGTGTCACATTTATTATGCGCTATTTCAACAATAATAGTATGTTAAGTTACTTTTAAAAAAAATTCCATTACTTTTATTCCTAAATACTGAAGTGAGTACTTTGTATGTTGTAGGTTATGATCACAGATAAAAATGCTGCTTTTTTAAACTTGTAATATAATTGTTTTAATTTTCTCTGGTATCTTAGAATATTAATGTATATACAAATTTGATTAACAATTCACATTTAGTAGTACTATATAAATTGTGTGTACATAGTCATGTATAAATTTCTTTTAAAAAATTTTCTAAATAATTTAAAATAAATAATTAAAACATGAGAATATGATATAATACATGTTAGGGTGATCAAGAAAAACGAAAATTTGTTTTTTTTCATGTCTCATCCTGGAATAATTTTCCCATGAGAGGGCGAAGCTTCAACAAATCAAAAATTCATTAAGTTTTTTGTTTATGCAAGGGTACTGCTGAATTAGTCGAACAATTTCTTTTTCCATTAATTATTATAAAATTCTTTTGAAATTATTCCTGTGAAATAAAAATTCTCAATAACGTAAAAGCTTTCTTTATTGCTCTTTATATGTAGAAGAAAAAATAACTATAGAAAAAATCGTGTAAATGTGAGAATTGTTACAAAAATTTTCGTAATTCACAAGAAAAATAATATTAAAAAATGTTTGAAAAATTCTTTTTCTTGAAAACCGATTCAAAGAATTAAATTTTATTTCACTTTCATTGTTTCCATTTTGAATTATAATAATTGCCTTATTGAATTTCTTCACATATAATTAATAACAAATATTAGATTATTTACACAAATTACTCATAAATCTAAATTCATATTAATTAGATATTAATTTCATTTCACAAAAAAACTGTATTTTCATTTAGGGAATATAACCTATACAATACGCAATACTTAACTTAATGTTTAAGTATCATATTCATTGAAATGTTATTCAAAATAATTGAGCACACTACTAGCTATTATTTTTAAAATATTACTTAGTAAATGCAACAGATTTTCAATATACTTTGTAGATTTGTAATGTGTCATTTTCAAATTCTCCTCGAAACTCGCGCGAAACTGTCAAAAGTGTCGTCTGCTATGCTCATCTTTTTCACATTTTTATAACTTTGATAGTAACTGGAACATTTAGAGCCGATCAAGTTTTTGTACAGGTTTAGCCAGGGATGTGCAGTTACGCGTAACTGGAGGGTTTTGAAGTAAAATACCTAAGTCAAGTATTTTACGTAGAAAACAGGTAAAATACCTAGTAAATTACGTGCCAAGATGGCGGACCTGTAGAACTGTACATAACCTCACTTTTTGGAATTTCTGGTATCGGCATTCGTAAGGGCGTAAGAGTTTTTTTTTCAATGCCTATATTGTCAATTGAAAAATAATAATGTGAACCTGGGATGGGCAGTTACGCGTAACTGGAAGTTTTTTACGTATGATACCTAAACGAGGTATTTTACGTAAAATACCTGGAATATGTAAAATGCATGTAGAAAACCTCTGATTGGCTGTCTGATTCGAGGTTTCAATTTCCCGCCTCAGAGGTGGCGCCCTCATATATAAAACAAGACGTAATTTACATCATGTAGAAAACTGCTGACGTAAAATACCAGGTAAATTACCGTAGAAAACCAAGTAAATTACCACGAGTATTTTACTTGCCCATCACTGGGTTTAGCATAAGGTATATCCTAACAACTACACCACTTTTTTTCTATAAAAAAACTTTCCTGATGGAGATATTTGGGTCTGACCGCGTTTAACCAACTTTTACCGTCATGACCGGAAATTACCGTTCAGGTCAGCAGTGGGACTCCGATGCTGTTTCAAAGTCGAAAATCGAACAAACATCTCTTTCTATCGGCACACGATAGAAAGAGATGTTCGTTCGATTTTCGACTTTCGACACGACGGCATCGGAATCCCACTGCAGGTATTACCACAGTCAGGCCGAGCAGTGCCCATCAGGGTGCCGTCCCATGGATGGCAAACCTGAAAGTAACTAGATCGAAATTGAGGCTTATATTGTGAACAGGACGTAAGGTCACAAGCCGGTTCCGAGTTTCGCATGTTTAATCCGTTTAAATCAGGTTATGTGTTTTTTAAACAGGGCAAACAGGGTAGCGAGTGCACGGGGGACATTATAAGTTAAAAAAAGGGGCTCTGATGATGGAAGAGGATTACGAGAATATGCCGGTAAGTCTTTGCACAATAGGAACAGTTTTTGGGGGTATTCAAAAACGGTAATCTATAAATTTCAGAGTTCTTTTAAGTTATCTTTTTGTTTGACGGACTTAGTTTTTTGGGTTTTTCTCATTTATTTTCTTCTTGATACGTATAAAATGTTGTACCTACTGAATTAAATTTTTCTTTTGAAGGCAACTAAAAAATGTGGCTATTGTGGATGTCTTTTGAAGGACAAATTTGGAATCATTCATGCTTCGAAAGCTACGACGAAGAAACACATTTCATTCGTGTTGACGAATGTCACGTGTAACTATAGATAATATTTGTTTTAATTAATGTATTCGTACTTTTTAATGAGTGAATGAATATGTACAATTCCACCTAATTTACTTTCATTTACTTAACTAATTTCTTTAAATCGTATGTATGTGCTTTTTGAATACTTGTACGTCAGTTTTTATATAATATCATGTTACTATGATTTTTGTGCATTCCTCAAATTAGAACTCATTACAGTTACGGAAGAAGTAGCATCTAGTGACAAGGATAGTGGGCAACATTGGAATAACAACTGGGATGAGTTACTTAGTAAGGAGGTATCGCTAAGACCAGCCTTATATAATTATCAGATGCCCGTTAAACATCGCACCAATCTGAAGGAAAAATATTTGTGGAATGAAGTCTACAATCGTTTGAGAGGTTGGTTTTCCGTGTTTATTTACGTTATTTGACGGGCAAAGAGTAAAAGCGGAGTAAAAAAATCTTGAGGGCAAAAATGTTTAAGAGCGATGTGGGCAAAACGAGTTAAAAAAGAAATGAGGAATACAAGGATTGTATCATATATTATAATATAATGAAATACTTGAACATACATAATATAATATCTCGTTATATTACAATATATGATACGATCCTTAATTTGATCGCTCCTTATTTAACTCGTTCTTGCTTAGTCTGTCAGTTTCTCTTAGTTGGATATTTTATGGATTTTCTTTACAGTTCCTTGTAAAGTAGCGTGCATGGAGAAAAGATGGGAAATGTTGAAGGATATGTATGGAAAGTCAAAGGCAGAGGAAAGAGCATATAAGCGTAGTGGATCGGCAGCATGTAAAAAAAGAACGGGATACTCTTTATGAGACTATTTGATATAATGACGTTTCTGGACGACTTGTTGAAACCTTCCAGGTAGTTGGCCTTGAAAAATTGCATTACTAAAATATATATTTGTAATAAGTGCGAATTTTTTTTAGAACAATAACTAGTTTGAGTTCGGATTCAGAATTACAATCTGGAACAGAAGAGGAGGAAGAAGGCGATGAAAAAGCCACAGAGGAAAGTGATAGTAAGTAACATTTATTATTCAAACAAAATAAAATCATCTAATATATGTATAACATGTTTCAGTTACTGAGAAAAAGTAATTGTATTTACTTATTTTATTATTTCACAAGAATCGATTGGTTTGGTATCGTTTTTTGTTGTAATAACAGTATTATCTTCACTTTCTTCTTCACAGAAAAAAGAAAATTTCACGATGCTGTAATGAATTCTATCGCACCACCTATTGTTATATCGAAAGTTGATACAACACTTTCCTTTCATTTATCACTGGGACCTACTTTACGGAAACTTGATGACCACAGGCGATTAGGCGTTCAACGAGAGTTTACACGAATTTTACAGGATGAAATAAATGATAAAGAGGACAGTGAATAATAAGTTTAAGGGCATGTTCTTGCTTAATTCATTTAATATATTTCTACGGAAATTACACGGTGAAATCTCGCCCAAAAGTTAGCATAAAACCTGTTAAAAAACCTGATTGAAAAAAAATGAATCAATAAAAAATGTAATAGATGATTTTTGCACCAAAAAATATTTTAATTTTTGATGAAAAACCGTATAATAAAAAGCAGTATAAAACCTAATTTAAAAAAATTAATTCTCAACAAAAAATGTAATAGTTGATTTTTTCACCCAAAATATTTTAATTTTTAATCAAAAACAGTTGAATTAAACCAAAAAATCCGAATTTTAAATTGTTATTTTATTTCATTATTTATTTTATCATTGATTTATTTGAATCGTTAAGCAAAACAGGCTAATTTTCAAACGAAAAAGATGAATTTTTGATAAAAAAAAGGATGAATTTACAACCCAAGAATATGCATTTTCTACCAAAGTAATTGAATTATCAACCCAAAAAAGATGACAAATGAATTTTCAACTAAAAAAGATCAATTTTTTATCAAAAATAGAATACCTACATTTTCAGTCAAAAAAATTAAGATCCAACAAAAAAAACGAATTTTCAACATATTGTTACCTTTTCAAACCAAGAAATTAATTTCTAACTAAAATAATGAATCCTAAACAAAGAAACATGAATTTTTAACCCAATAGTTGAAGTTTCAACCGAAAGGATGAATTTTCTATCAAAAAAGGCAAATTTTCAACCAAATAGATAAATTTTCAACCAGACAGATGATTTTTCAACCAAGGAGACAAAATGTCTATCACAAAAGATCAATTTTCAACAAAAAATGCAATAGGTTAATTTTCAGCTCAAAAAATTAATTTTCAATATGAAAGAACTAATTTTCAATCAAGGAAATGAATTTTCGACCAAACAGATAAGCTTTTAACAACATAATTAAATTTTCAACCAAACAGATGAATTTTCAACCAAGAAGATTAAATGTATAGCAAAAAATATAAATTTTCGACAAAAAATGGATTAGTTACATTTTCAGCTGAAAAAATTAATTTTCAATCCAAGAAATTAATTTTCAATCAAAAAGAATTATTTTCTACCAAATAAGATTAATTTTTAACAAAATACAGAAATTTTCAACCAAATAGCTGAATTTCCAAATGAAGAATATCAATGTTAAACCAGACATGAAGTAGTTGAATTTTCAATAAACAAATTTCATTAAAGAAAAAGAATTTTCAACAAAATATAATAATAAATCTTCAACCAAAAAAAAATAATTATTTTTTAACCCAATAGTTAAATTTTCAACCGCAAGATGAATTTTATACAAAAAAAGACAAATTTTCAACAAAATAGATTAATTCTCAACCAGAACTTGAATTTTTAAAGGAATTTTCGACCTAATAGCTAAATTTTCAACCAAAGAATGGAATTTTCAACCAAGAAGGGTAATGTTAATTGAGAACAACAAAAATTCTCAACAAATCATTTAAATTTAGAACAAAAAAAAGGCGTTTTAACTAAAATGATTAATCATCAAACAAAAAAATGAATTTTGAACAAAGTTAGTTCCACTTTCAACTAAGTAGTTGAACTTTAAAACAAAAGAGGTTTTTCTGTCGCTATTCACGGATAGCGAAAATCTTGAAAACTTAGTCAAATCATTATATAAGGAGAAAGATCCTGAGACCAAAGTCTAATTTACAGGATTATTCTAGCAAGAACTGATTTAATAGCCTGTAAATTCTAAATTTTTCCGTTTTCCTTTCTGAAAGGTATTATTCTTGAAAATGTATTCTTTATGTTTTTTGAATGTTAAAAAATAGTTAAGAGTTTTGAAAAATATGAATTTTAAATAATATTATAAATAATATTATAATATATATGTACACGGAGTCGGATAATTCCATACGCGGCGAGACATATTGTGTTAACAAGAAAAATAATCTGCTAATTTTAAAGATTTGTAAGTAAATGAAAGAAATGGTGGCATTCATATTAAAATTACTGGAATTTTCTCGCTGTAATAAAGAAACCTCTGTACATCACATACAACGCTTTTAAATTATATAGGATTTTCTGCGAAATATATAATGAAAATTTGAAAAATAAACAGAGTTTTTTTCTAAAGTGTAATATTAAAATTGTATTGTAATATTGAAGTTAAATTAGTGTGCGCGTATCGCGCACACTGATCTAGTAATTATCAAAATTACCATTCATATGAATTGTTGTCAATAATATTTCGTTTATTGTTTGATTAAGTAAAAGCATAGGCTGTCGTATTTAAATTTTATGCTTTGTAAAACGCAAAATTACGTTCCTAATGTCCCATGTGAGCAGAAAATGCTCGTGACGTAACGAACAGAATGGCAAGAACCAATAATAATACAGGTATACCGTTGTACCCGTTGAAATAAATTTTTCGATTGGTCTGAAAAATTGCACTTGTGACGTCACGAGCGTTTTCCTGCTCACATGGGACATTAGGAGTACGAATTTTACACAACGTAAAATGCGGAATATATTGGAGAAAGGGACCCCAGTAAAAAAAAAACTAATTGGGACGAATTGAGAAGAGTTCGCCAGAAGCCCTCGTGCGATAATCTCGAATTGGAGATGGTGGTGAATTCGTGTAAATTCGTGAAAAGTAATAAAGTCTTCAAATATCCTATTCGCCCGAATTCAGCGAAAATGTTGTAGGGGATCTAATTCATTTGAATGCGTCAGCACGAATTATTTTCAGTGTCCGCCAATTCCTTTTGATTTGCGAGATTTTAAGTCAAGCCCCAATTCGCCAGAATTCACCAGCGCGAATACAGTTAAAGACTGGCCTATTCAATCGAATTCGTAAGCTATAACCAACGCGCTCAGTATAAAGGATCCGTTGTAAATAAATATCATTAAGTCCCGTAGCTCAGTAGTCTCGAGGTATGCAATTTTTATTATTTTTTTGAGAAACGACCTCGACCACGAATTAAGGCGAATTGAAACGCATTCAATTCGCTCTGGCTCAATTCGTTTCAGCGAATCAGAAAGCAGAATTCGGGCGAATTCAAACATGTTAATTCACCGCAATCCTCCCGAATCAGTTTTTTTTACTGGGCCTGTGCGAACCAAATGTTAACCAAAATAAATATTTATCACGTGCACGAGTTGTCGTTATTAAGGCGTCGTAAGTTCTACATTTCCTTTTTAACATACTTTATATTTTTTTTTTAATGTATATTCTTCAATATCGTATATTTTATACCAGGGATATTTCCTAACCTCGAACCATAAACCTGTAGTTATATACTGAATAATTGACCGATATTAGACGCTTAACTTCCTTGAACTATTACTAATTTATAATGTTCTTTTTTTTAGTGCGTTACCACGTACAATTTTCTATAAGAATTAAACTTTAAGTTATTTCGCTTCGATATAAGCTTCATATTTTGTGATTTATATAGCTTAGACATACCGGCAACATATAGATAAACAAAAATAATCATTAGCAAATTATTACAACTTAAACCTTTACGATTATATGTCTACAAACTATGATTTTTAGAAATAATAACAGCATTATTTTTAAATGTAATTTATTTCCACAAGAAGGGTTGCAGTAAATTACTAAATAACTAACAAAATGGGAATTTTTCAAGAGAGCGCAATAACATTCTTTAAAATCGAAATCACCATTTAAAGATACAACAAAAATTTACAACAAAACTAGATACAAAAATTTACAACAAAACTCCCTAGCCGAAGTGTGAAGATTTAAGATTTTAGGTTGGAATTTGATTGTTACTTTACTGCTGAAAAAAGTGGCAAACAGTTTTATTAAGGGGGGTTTCTTCGGAAAAATAAGTATTTTTGTATTTTATTATTTTACTGCATTTAAAAACTTTTATGAATAGGATGTTGGGCAGAAAAAGATATGAAAAAAGGTAAGAGATTAGTCAATTAAAAAAAAGAAGTTGATAGTGGGCACAAAACCATGAACATTCCTAGAACATCCTTGGGACATTGCTAGGACGTCCAATGCTAGTCCAATGAACGTCTCTAAGATATCCAATATCCTGAAGATGTCCTAAAGACGTCTCAAAGACATAGGACGTTCTCGGGGCATCTTTCGTACTGACATTAGACGCCTTAAAAGCATTCCTAGGATGTCCAAAAGACATATTCAAAAATTCGTCTAAGGGATGTCCTGAAGACGTCTCTAGGGCATCCTTCATGTTCTTGCCCACTGGGTGGGAGACAAGTATAGAGAGTCACTTAACTGGTTTTGAATTACCAATCTTTTTGTTACTATATTAAAAATGAGATTTTGAAAAAATCCTTTTAACAAAACATGTATTTAATTTTTTAAGGATTTTTTATCCAAAAAGACCATTTTCGGAAAAAATCTTGCTTATCTAGTTCTGTACTGCAACCCTTCAATTAATATTTTTTATAATATATTACATAGAGTGTAGGTTGATGTTCCAGCGTATAAATGTACGACTGACCTAATAAAAATAGTCCCTTACGGTTTATTATTATGATCAAAGATTTAGAAAAATATAATTAATTTATTGTTTAATGTTGATTTCTGATAACTTAAATTCTTCACAGAAAATGAATGCTGCAGAGGTACTTTTGTATTTGTGCTGAAATTGGAATTCAGAATCCTTATGAAGCAAAGAGAAACCACCAACACATATTGCAGATTTATGCATTGTACTTAAGTTTAGACGAGGAGGAATCGAAGAAATCAAAAAGGGAATTATGGTTTCGACAAATTTTCAAGTGGATCGACGGTTTGCCCAAGGCGCGAGTGAAAATCTTGTGTGCGAAATGGCGCACAAGGATAGATTAAAGTATATAGAATACCTACGTATGAGCAAAAGATCTTTCAAGAAGTTACTGAGAAAAGTGAAACCGTATATTCAGAAGCAGCATGCTGTACGTGAACCAATCCCACCTCATACAAGACTTCACATATGTCTAAGGTACCCGGTAAGAAGGTGCGAACAAATATTGTGGAATTTCAAACGTTTTGAATACCTTATCAATTCCGTTTTTGAAATATACGTTTTAATTTCTTTTATCGTAATTAAATTGTTTCGTATTTCAATCCCGTTCAATGTGATGATTATTTCAGCTAACAAATGTATACATTTTAATTATAATTGGAAGATAAAAATTGTAATCAAGTTAATACTGCTTGATACCGTAAGCCAAACTGGAATATTGAAGACAATTTAATTCTCTCCGGCGAGTGATAATTGGGAGCTAACCAATGCCATTGAATTACGTCAGCCGACCGCGAAAATGGTCAATTTTATACCATCTAGCACGTACAAATTGCGAACAAATGAATTTTATTCAATTCGATACAGAAAACTCGGAAGTTGAGAACAGTTTAATACCATCTGGCAAGTACAAATTGCGAAAAGATGAATATTATTTAATTCGATACAGAAAACTCGGAAATTGAAATCCATTTGATCACTTTCGTATGGTTGAAAATGGGAGAAACTTAAAATTTGATGTCAATTTAATACGTTCTGATGAGTGAATTTTAAAATTGTTTTTTTTTTTAGATTTATTTGCAATTATGTCAATAAAGTAAGATAAAATAGTATACAAAAATAATGCAATTAATGGCATACATATTCAATTTATTTAAATTAATTACTTACAATATTTCATATAAACATAAAATTTCATAAATGCTATTTATTAAAAATTACTGTGCTTTAATGTTGTTAGGCATTATGCAGACATACTACTTTTGTTTAAAATTTAGACCCATTATCTTGGATTTGATTTCTGGTAGGGCGATGGGTGAAAGTTCTACATTTTCAGTGACCTCCCAGATGTAGTGTACTTTCACGTCCCCATCAAGAAAGCAATTTTTTAAGAGAAAATTTAAATTATTTTAAGAGAGATTTAGATGTTTTGAAGAAATTTCTAAAATGGTTAAGAGTTTAACAAAATTTAAAACATTTAAAACAAAATGTTAATTTAAAAAAAAATTTGAATGCAATTTTAAAGCTTTTAAAGAATTTTGAAAGGTTTTAGGATAATACAAAAATTTTCTTGAGATTCCTGAGAAAATTTTAAGTTATTTTTCCAAAAAAAGAAATTATTTTAATTTGTAAGTGATATTATTAAATTTGAGATACTGTAACGAGGTGGCTTACCACCTGTTGAGGATCCTCCCCTGATCTTATACATAAATTATTTGAAAATAATCGCGATACCTTCCAAAGCCAGCACGAACTCAAATTCAACTATTTAAGGCATGAGTATGGGAGTGTAGTATGTGGATGAGTGTGAAGTAAAAGAATTTCTATAAGTTATTTTCTTTTGTATAAAAGGGACGTTACCCATATGTACAATGTACACTTTGATTTAGGTTAGGGCTAGGTCACTTCCCTGGCGGACCGAACGAACGGAGCGGATACGCTACAGCGTATCCTTATAGTATCCACATCGTATCCTCTCCGTATCATGCAAGAAAAACTCATTAAAAAAGGAAGATGAACATTTCACTTGTTAAAATTCGGATTCTACGTGAAATTTCGCGTTAAAAGGTCACGGAGTAATCGCAATAGTTTTTCTTGCAACATTAAAAACTTTCAAAAAATATAATACTTCTCGATAACGTGGGCTGAAGGCGACTTCAAACGCATCGTCGACGGATAAAGCCTATGAACTGCTACTGAATGACGATGCGTTTGAAGTCGCCTTCAGCGCACGTCATCGATAAGTATTATATTTATTAAAAGTTTTTAATGTTGCAAGAAAAACTATTGCGATTACTCCGTGATCTCTTAACGCAAAATTTCACGTAGAATCCGAATTTCAACAAGTGAAATGTTAATCTTTCTTTTTTAATGAGTTTTTCTTGCATGATACGGAGAGGATACGATGTGGATACTATAAGGATACGCTGTAGCGTATCCATTCCGTTCGTTCGGTCCGCCAGGGTTATGTATTAGGGCACTTGACGTCCTACCTTTGTTTCCTTGAGAGACTGGCGAGTCTCTCTGACTTAAAAAGAAACTTTGGAGTTTCTGGCATCGCCAAAAACACCAACAAGGGAAGGAAGGAGGCCCTTCGCAATCGTCACCCACAGGTTGATTTAACAACGGGCCACTGCCACCACACCACACACACGGTCTACTTTACCACGCACGCCAACCCGAGATTTAATCAATGTCATCCATAGGATTGAATCATTATTCACTACAACTGCAGAGTGTCAAAATCACAACCGGCTCGGCACCTCTGTCATCCTTTCTAAAAATAATCGATTGAACACGATTCATAACGATTGAGTGTGATCAAACGGTGAATCGTTTTCAATTGTTGCTAATTGTGCCAATTGTTCCCAATCGGGTTGAATTGAGTGAATTCACTTGCCTGCAGTGCGCCCTCTGCAGTTTTCATTTGTAACACACATGACGCGCACGTGTTGATAGGTTGGAAATTGAATTTTCAATAATTCAACAAAAATTTCGAGTATAAAGAATTGAATATTTGTTCAGGCGGTATACCGAATGAGGAGTCGAGAGGCAGTATGTAAAAATCATGCCACCTAACGATGTGACAGAGTGCTACAGTGTCTTTAAAAAGTTAGGCAGTAGTAGTTTGATTTAGCGGTTATATTATTCTAAGACTTTTATTTATTTCTTTTTAAATACATATTGTTGACATTTTTTGGTTTGAAAGCGTAAAAAACCACTTGTAAATAAATATTGCAATATCAAAATGCTGCACTGACAACTTAACCTCTAATTCAGAATACTGGATACCCAATTGAAAACGATTGGAATCATTAGAACGTAGGATGGCGCCAATATTTTGAAACTCAGACTAAATAAATTGTAGGTAACTCATTAAATTCTTTCAATTTTCAGTAGAAAAACTTATCCAATCTTTTTAAATATCTTCCAGTATAACAATTTTGAATCTATAAATAAGTTTGATCTGAAATTCTCGAAAATTTCTAGTTTTAAATACTTAAAATACTCAATTTTGAATATTTCAAATAATTTGGTTTGCAATGCCTTATCTTAAAATCTTTGAATTCCAAAGGTTTCAAATTTTTTATTGTGTAATATTAGATTGTTCAGAAGGCTTTATGTAATTAATTAGTTAAATCAATTGACAATAATTGACAGGAATGGAATTAGAGGTTAAACTATTCAAAAACTGTTACAGATTAAACTATTTTTGCATCTAAACAATGAAAATTATGGTATTTACAGGTGAAATGGTTCAAAATTGTAATAAATACATGCGAGAAGCATCGCAACAACTGGTTATTGTTTCCCAACAACAGACATTTTCAGGGTGGTGATTCGGCGGACGATTTCAAATTCCCGGTTCTTCTTGGTCAAGTTTTTCAATTTTCCCGGCCAACTAAAAGTAACAAATTCGTATTTGCCGCAAAACGCAAACATTTATTTCAATTCCTGAAGTTTGTTATGAACATCTTTCAACACAACAGAGCAAAACATTGTCAAATAAATCAATTTTTGGAAAATACTTAAATGTTCCACTAAAAATATCAATTTTTTACTAAAAAAATGAAATAGTTATACTTTCAATTAAAAAAATTAATTCTTAACAAAGAAAAAACGAATTTCCAAAAAAAAAATTGAATTTTCAACCAAAGTGATGAATTTTCAAATAAAATTGTGAATATTCAACAAAAAAATATAATTATTCAACAAAATACATGTATTTGTAACCAAATAATTTTCAAACAGATAATTGAATTTTGAACTAAAAAAATAATAATTTTCAACCGAAAACAGAATAGTAACATTTTTAGTAAAAAAAAAATAATTTTAAACGAAACATAGGAGTTTTTAAATTAAACAATGAATATTCAACTGAAATAGTTGAATTTTCAAGCAAAAAATTAATTTTTACTAAAAAAGATAAATTGGCAACAAAAACTTAAATGATTAAATGCTAAGTTGAGAAAATTAATGATTAACCAAACAAAAGAAGAGATGAATTTTCGAATGAAATTCTAAATATTTAACTGAAATAGTTGAATTTTAAATCAGACGGATGAATCTCTTACTGAAATGATGAATCTTTAACCAGAATAATTGAATTTTTGACCAAGAAGATGAATTTCTACCAAACGACGAATTTCAAACTAAAAAAGATCATTATTCTACCAAAAATTAAATAAATGAATTTTTAGCAGAAAAAGCATGTTCAGAAAAAAGGGATGAATTTCCAATTTAAATTATGGCACAGTCAACTGGAATCATAGTTACATTTTCATTAAAAAAAAAAAATCATTTCCAACCAAAAAAGATTCAAAGAAAAAGAATAGTTGAATTTTATGCCACAAAGATGAATTTTCAACCATAAAATCCCTGGCGGACCGGCCGAACGCAAACGTTACGCTGCAGCGTAACGGTAAAGTAATGGTAGAGTAATGGTAAAGTAATATGGCATTACAACTAATGAAAGAAAGAAAATAAATATGAAAACTGTTTCAATTATAATAATACGTTAAAATTTGTGTTAAATGGTCATGTCGTAATTGCAACAAACTTATTTTTTCAGCGTTAAAAAATAAAAAAACGAAGTTGTGATCAGTGACGTCAGCAAAAGGCGCCTTCAAGTACATCGCTAGTAGCATTTTACGCGCGAAGTTCAAAAATAAAATTAAGAATTGAAAAACGCAAATGTGTCAAATAAATGTAAATAAATATAGTAAATGATTAAATTAATGCAAAGAAACATGGCGATGTTTATAATTAACAGGTAGATTGTGAAAATTTTTTCGGAGTTATTGAATTTTAATTTTTTACATTTGACAGCATGAAACTTTATCGACTGCGGTAACATAAGAGATAATAAAAGCCAAACAACGCACGATATAACAAAGTCAAGAGAAGCTTTTTGACCTTTTTTGAAGCCCTACAAGATTAACATAGGAACTTTTTGAAAAATCGAAAATTCAAAATTTCTGACCAATGATTCTGGTTTGAACCACAAAAAAACAATAAAAAATTAACAAAAATAGTTGAGACAAAAAAATCTATGAATTTGTTATTATCGATTCATTGATAGGAGGTGTGGTTTTCGTTTTAATCGTGAAAAATAAGAAACTTGAATTTTCGGAAAAACGACAGAAGATCCAGAAGAATGGAAACAAGTTTTCCAACCAAAAAAGATTTATAAGTTTTGTAAAAATCATTTTTTGATAGGATGTGTAGTTTCTGTTTCAATTGTAAAAGATAACAATAAAAATTAAAAATTTGAATTATTCGAATAACGGCACAGGCTACAAAAAAATGTAAAAACAAAAGTTGTTCAGCCTAAAAAGAGCTACAAATTGCTCATGAATTATCTTTGGTAGGGTGAAGTTTTTGTTTTAATCGTAAGAAATAACATGAAGAATAAAAATAAATTACATTTTTGGAAGGACAACACAAGGGTCGAAGAGAAATTAATAAACAAAACTTTATTTAAGAAAAGTTTATTCAGCAAAATTTTTGCCAACATTATATGTACACATGTTTTTGAAATTCTGAGAAAGAAGGCATTTTTTGAGTCTCATATTACGCCACGTGCAAAACCAATTTTCCACATCAGCTAAAATACATTCATAATAGTATTAAAATTGGTGCTAATATGTTCTTTTATCACGCATTATTTTTGACCGATAAACTTATTTCAACATTTGGCAACGTTTTAGTAGAGTATATTATGATTCAACTTAGAACCTCATTTTCTCAATTCGACAGTTGAGGGACATGGAAAACTCTACGTTTGAGGCGACGATATGTTGATACATACATACATACATAAACTTTTTACAGTAGCTCAGAATAAAAATTAATACAAAATAAATTACAAATAGTAAAGTAATCGCTGAGCAAGTTTCAACAAACAGTCGGATTTTCAACCAAAAACGATGATTTTGTAACAAAATATATTGAGTCTACTGTAAGCGACCCAGAAAAGAAGAAACCGTTAAAATTGCGTATCTGTCATTTGCAGATTGACACTTTTAAAACTGAATTGGTTTGCGACCATATGAAACGGTCAGTTTGCCGAGTAGCTTCGAATCTGCAATGTACTACAATGTCCATTTCAAGCAGTCATATTGGATCGGTTTACCTCTTTTTGAATGAGACCGACTTTTCTGAGGTTTGGCTGCCATATTTCACATGATTTTAAAATTTTATAAATTATCGAGAGATTAAAACAAATCATATGAAAGGCTACTAGATTCCTTTCGCTATTTTAGTTCTAGATGATGTAAAGGCTTTTGTGGCTTATAAGTCTGACAAAAAATAATGAGCAAAATTATGTTAGAAACCAATCGGCGGCAATCCGGAATTCCAGTGACAGATACGCTTTTCGACGGCTTCCAAACCCATTCAAAGTAAGTGAACGGATTATTGTTTCCTGGGGACCGTACTTAAAATACGTAACGGATGATATGCCCTCTTCAGAGTCCCTTATTCTCCCTGTAACGCAGCAACAAAAGATTTCTACCCCCTCCCCTCGCCATTACTGTACGTAATTTAGGGTTTCCAGAAATAATAAGATATGGAACTTGAAACTAATAAAAAAATTTGTATTTCAAACACGCACGCATTGCAGAGTGAACACTTCATAAACAAAATTCTATCATTTTTCCTTCGCTAATTTTTTTATTTTCCCTGGCCATTAATATTCAAACACCAGCATTTTGATCTTGTAATATTTTTAACATAGGACCTTCTATAAATGGAATGAAACAATACTTCAAATACAAATTTAAAACTTTCAAATTCACTTATTTTAAATCCAAAAATTACTTTTCTACCATAAAAGATGACATTTGAACAAAATACTTGAATTTTCAACAAAAGAATGAAATTTTCAACTTAAAAAGTTGAAGTCTACATATGAAAGGGTAATAGTTCACATATCAACGAAAAAATATGAAATTTCATTTTAAAGAAAGAATTTTAAAACCAAAAAGACGAATTTTCAATAAAGAGTTTTTAGTCAAGAAAGAAGAGAAAGTTCACCTAAATTGTTGAACCGTCAAGCCAAAAGACGAATTTTCTGTATAAAGGTTGAATTTCTAACCCAAAAATATGAATTTTCAGCTATAAAATAATTATACCCACGCAGTTGAATTTACATTAAAAAAAAAAATTAATAATTAACTATTAATAATTAAAAACCAGAATCTGAAACTCGTAACGAGAAGGTTGCGATAAAAGGGCACTTCTTTGAAAGGCCAATTTGTTCCCCTGTAGCAAGTTGATAGCCAGTTCCTCCGAGACGAAAGTTTCTGCACCGTAGTCTTCTACTTGCGCGATATTTATATTCGTCCTGGTCCCAATAACCACCTGCAGATCTCTCCTTCATTCCTGAAATCCGCCAGTTTGCAAGACTTTCTTATGATGATTCGTTGACTCGTAGTACTCGAGTAGACGGGCTGTTTATTTATCTTTCAGAGAATTCGTTTCCACTCTGCAAATTACGGTCAACATTGAATTAGAGACTTCACAGCTCAAAATGATCTCAAAAAAAGAAGGAAATAGAGTTATTTTTTCCTAAAAAGGGGAATAAATTCTGTTAAATAAATGTATTGTAAGTACCATATTCCTACGATTGCAAGTCGAAATATATTGCATTTTCAACAAAATTGTGTAATTTTTAACCCAACAAGATGAATTTTCTACTGAAAGGAATGAATTTTAAACCCAAAAAGATGAGTTTTCAACAGTAGGTGACTTTTCAAGCTCGAAAGTCGAAGTATATAGAAAATATTTGACTTTTAAGCCCGAAAAGATAAATTGTCTACAAGAAAAAATGTTACCAAGAAAGATAAATTTTTAACCAAATAGATGACTTTTCAAGCAAAAAGAGGAATTTTCAACAAATAAGATTGAATTTTTAACTTAGAAAACAGTTGCATGTTCAACCTCAAAATCTGAATATTGAAAAAAGGTTACTTTTGACCAAGAACTTTAATTTTCAACCAAATAGTTTCATTTCCTACCAGCCTGTTGGAATTTAAAGCCAAAAAGATGAATTTTCTACAAAACAGTTGAATTTTGAACAAGAAATTATGAATTTTCAAGAAAAAATTATTTCAAAGCAAATAGATGTATCCTCAATCAAAACAGATTTATTTTCAATCCGAAAATATGAATTAACCAATAAACTAATAAAGATGAATTCTTAACGAAAAACGTAATAGTGTTTACTTCAACCAAAAATATTTTAAATTTTAATCAAAAACTGTTTAATTCGACCAAAAAGGAGAATTCTTAAAAAAATAGTTGAATTCTTAATAAAAACAGATCAATTTTCAAACAAGCAATTGCATTTTTAGCAAAAGCAATACATTTTCAACCAAAAGATAAAAAATAGTAAAATTTCCAACCGAAAAATATAATTTTTCTACAAAGTAATTCAACTTTCATCTAAGTAGTTAAATTGTCAACAAAATAATTTAATTTTCAACCAAAACATATGAAAATTCTGAAACGAAAATAGAATAGTAGATTTTTTAACTAAAAACAATTAACTTTCAAACAAAAAAGATGACTTTTCTACCAAAAGAGGAATTTTGAATCCAAAAGGATAAATTTTTAAGGAAGCAGTTGAGTTTTCGACTAAAAAAGATAAATTTTTAACAAAACAGTTGAATTTTCAACAAAATAATGTAATTTTCAACCAAAACAGATGGAAATTCTGAAACAAGAATATAATAGTAGACTTTTCAAATAATAAGGATTAACTTTCAGCCACAGAAGATTACTTTTTTACCAAAAGATGAATTTTCAATCTAAGAGGACGAATTTTCTATCCAAAAAAATTGAATTTTCGAACAAAACATATGGCTTTTTAACAAAATTGTAGAAGTTCAAAAAATAATTAAATTTTTAACCAAAGAATAGAATTTTTAACGAAAGGAGATGAACATTCCTAGCCAAAAATATAATAGTAGACTTTCTAATTAACAGTAATTATTTTTGAACGAAAAATAGTTGGACTTTCTTATACGCAAAGTTCCAATTCGAAAAATTTAATGCTTCATTTATGGGGGATTTGGGGCACTACTATCAGGCGGAAAAACGCCAGCAAAATCGCTGACATGGTCGCGCAGAATTTTGAGTGGCGTACAAAATAATCTTTGGAATGACCTATATACATTTTGTTGATTAAATAAACGTGGAACCTTAATGTCACTAGATTTAGAAAAGAATATGTCTTTATAACAAGTGAGTCTCAAAAAAATGCATATTATATTTTTTTTGGTTGAGAATTCGTTTTGTGGTTAAAAACTTTCATTATTTTGTTGAACATTCGAAATTTTTGTTAAAAGAACATACTTATTTCTTAAAAATTGAACTGTCTAGTCGAAGATTCGTCTTTTTGGGCTGAAAATTCAGCTATTTTGGTTAACAAATTAATTTTAAACCATAAAAAATGAATTAAAAAAAAGCTAATTTTCAACCAAAGAAATCAATTTTCAACAAAGTAATTACACTTTAAGCTAAGCAGTTTATTTTTCAACCAAAAAAGAATTCTCAACAAGGAATGTAATAGTTAATATTTCAAGCCAGGAAAATTGTAATCGTAAACCAAACTTTTCACTCAAACAGTTGTACGTTTAGCCAAAAAAGATTGAATTTCTATGATAACAGATGAATTTTTAAACAAAAAAGACGAATTTTTAACAATGGAGTTGAATTTCCAAAGAAAGATTTTTAGCTGATGACAAAAAGAAGAATGTTCTACGAAATAGTTGAATTTTCAAACCGAATGTATGATTTTTTAACAAATTTGTTGAATTTTTGAACAACAAAAATACCAAATATTAAAATTTTTCACCACAAGCTGAATGTTCAACCAAACATGGAATAGTTAAATTTGCAGTTCAAAAATTAATTTTCAACCAGTTGCATTTTTAACGACAACAAATTTCGACCATAAGAAAGAAATTTAAAAAAAAATTCAACCACGAAAGATTTTCCAGTCACCAAGAAGATTAATATTCTGACATAAAAGATGAATTTTTAATTAGAGAAAGATGAATTTAAACCAAACATGGAATGAATTCGCAGTTACATTTTTAACAACAAAAAAGACATTTCTACGATAAGAAATGCATTTAAAAAAACACGAACTTTCAACAAAAGAGTTGAATTTTCAACAATGAAAGATTTTTCAGTCATCAGAAAGATTGATATTCTACGAAAAAACATGAATTTTCAACTGAACAAGATAAATTTTTAACCAAACATAGAACAGTTAAATATGCAGTTTAAAAACTTCATTTTCAACCAAACAGTTGCATTATTAACAAACAAAGAAATTTATACGATAAGTAATGAGTTTTCACACAAAACACACGGATTTTCAACAAAAGAGCTGATATTTCATCCAAGAAAGATTTTTCAGTCAATAGAGAAAAAAATGTCATCCAAAATGTGGAATAATCATGTTAAAAAGATGAATTTTCCACAAAACAGTTGAATTTTCAACTCAAAAATACGAATTTTTAACCAAAAAGAATGACTTTTTAACAAAATTGTTGAAGTTTCAACAAAATAATAAAATTAACTTCAACATCAGTTTATCGAAAATGCCCTGACTCTTTGAGCTATTCCCTGACATTATTTGACAGGTTTTAAATTACCTGACTTTCCCGAATTCCCTGACCTGTCGCAACCCTGAATAATGATTAAAACGTTAATAATTACTCACGTAGTAAACAGCAGTGGTATCTCCTCAAAACTCCAACGACGTAGAGACTCAAGCTTGTGGTACGACTTCTGACTAGTGTGCTATTTCTCGTTGCCAATTAAGCCTCGACTTCCGGCAGTTCTTTCAAAATCTGAATACAAACATCTATCAGTCCATAAATATTGAGCGCAAGTTCCATCAAATCAAAGAGAAAGGCCACGTGCTCCTGAACCGGCAAGTAGGAAAAACCAGAGAGCGCAAATGTGTTGAGCACCTCCACAACCTGCTGGTCAAAGTAGCTTAGGTTCTGAAACTTTAGCATGATCGACTCAAAGTTGAACTCACTTCGCGAGTGCTTTTTAACTTTGCAGCCTTCCGCAACATCGATGCTGAACTTTTTTCCAAATAATTTACAAACTTCCTCCGTCATCTTCTTCACTACGTGTCTAGCATCATCGCGAACACGACCAACGCCGTATAAAAGAACGTGTCTTTGATTGCAGTCATGCTGGCTACTATTTTCATCCTGCAAAATATAAATACAAAATGTAACGAGTTGAAATTTCCTTTTATTAATAATAACAGTGTCTACCAGACGGATGATTTTAAATTCCCGGTTTTCTTTCGGACAATTTTTCATTTTCCCGGCCTGGTAATTGAAGGGTTGCAGTGCAGAACTAGATAATCAACAAAATAGGAACTTTTCAAGGAAGCGAAATAATATTCTGTAAAATCGAGATTACCGAGAAGTTAAACTAGATTCCGAGAAATATAATATGAAGGTTTACAATCTCAAAGTGTCAGGAACCTAAAATTGTAACAGTCTCGGTTGCGGATCACGATAAAAAGTGCAATTTTTAATTTAAACAAAAGATAAAAATTTATTCCCGAGATACTGAGTTACCAAATTGGGAGAAAATGAGTTTTTTTAGAAAAAGTTAACCAATTTCGAGTAAACCATTCAAGAATGTAGAGGTTCAAATTTCATGGGTTTTGAAAAATGTCTTTAGATAGCGACTAAAAATGTATTTTTTAATTTTTTAAAATAACAAAAATTGTCTCCCGATATATGATGAGGCTGAATGAGAATAAAAAGTCTTCAATCAAAAAAATTATTCTTTTCCGGGAAAATAAAGATTTAGTGTAACGGTATCGCCTTGTGACGGACGATTTTTTGCTGAAAGGTGTCTATAAAAAGAAGAAAGGTGTATGTTTCTTAATCTGTTAAAGCATACATTTTTTCTTACATACGAATTGGTTGAAACTTCATGCACAGAAGATTTTTGGGGTCGCTGATTACGAATTTGGAGACAGATTTTTAAGATTTCCAAATTCAAATTGGTGAATCCAATATGCCGGACAAAAATTGTAAAAAAAAGTTCCGTGGCTTCAAATGGGTTCTCAGGTGTTTTATTGTGGGTGGCCGATTACGAATATAAATTCAAAATTCCAAAATTTAAAATGGCACATACAATACGACGGACAAAAATTTACAAAATAAATCCCGTGGCTCCGAAATGGGTTCTTATGAGTTTTGTGGGCCGCTGGTTACGAATATAGAAACAAAATTCAAAATGAGGGATACAATATTTATTGTATGTTTCAAGTCAGAATTATATTTATTTACAAAACTAATTCTGACTTGGAACAGAAATTTCTTCTACTCCCTCCTTCTAAATCCGAATGAAATAGTATATTGCATTACAAGTGGTAGGCGATGGCCTTTTCGTGACAAGTGCAGTGTTTTTAGGACGAGTCGTAGGTGAGGGCACCGAAGGTGCCCGAACCGAAGACGAGTCTAAAAACAATGCACGAGTCAAGAAAAGGGCCTACCACGAGACATGCACGAAACTTTTTACAACAAGATCATGAAAAGCGTGAAAAAAACGTTACCTGATCGAAGTCGGGGGAGGGGGCGGTCCAGGGCGCAGCCCTGGTGGGGGTGCAGGGGGCGAAGCCCCTGCTGGGGGGTTCGGGGGGCAAAGCCCCCCGTCTGCAAAAAAACCAAATCATAAGTTAAAATTATGATATCAACAACCGAACTTGCACGTGACAGCTTTCAGAAATAAGGTTATAAAAGCCGGTAGCCTCTCCGCCGCTAGGTGCGCTGTAGTTGCTCAAGTCAAGTTGGGGGAAAATTTAAATTGTATAAATGAAAAATTACTTTTTCAATACAAATTACTAATAAAAGTTCATAGTTTACTTATAAAAAAATGTTATCAGTTTGAAAAGACAAAATTTAATATTTTAAGTACTGATTAGTTTTTATAGCGTATATATTTCTGCACGGTATGTCGCGAGACGAGCGCGCTACAGTTGTCGCTGAAAACATCGACCTATTTCCGTCTTCATCTAACTATCTTCCTTTCACTTATTGTGAAAATGTGGAATGCTTACGAAAAGAGGCCTTTTCGTAAGCATTCCTCATTTCGTACGTTCTTTATTCGCATCGTTTAAAATGCGCCACATTACACACAGATCATACGTACGAAAACACGCCATTTTCATGATAGTGTTGTAAAAATTCTTTTTCAGAATTCCTGTTTCATGTCAAGAATTCCTCGTTCAAAATTATCATTCTTTGCGGGAATTTCCTGACCCACTTATCAAAATTATATTTCTTTACTGAAATTCCCTGTCCCAAACTAAAAATTGTAATTCTTTACTAAAATTCCCTGTCCCAAAGTAAAAATTATAATTTTTCATGGAAATTAAAATTCTCATTCAAAACTTTCCAAGTTAGGATAATTGTAACGCTTTACGTGAATTAAAAAAAAAAAGATATTTTATTTATTCCCTGTCCTAACCCAGAATTAAAAATCTTTTAGAAAATTCCCTGTCTCAAAGTTGAAATAATTCTTTACTGAAATTCCCTGACCCAACTCAGAAGCATAATGGTTTAAACGTTTCTTGTTCCAGATCGGAATTAATTTTTTTTTCTTCAAAAATTTTCTTATTCAATTCAGAATTGAATATAATATTGTTTCGGAAAATTTCCTGCTCCAAGTCAAAAGGATCGTTTTTCTCGAAAATTCAATTCAAAATTGTAATTCTTTCAAAAAATTCCGTGCTCCGTGTCAGAATTATAGTTTTTTCTTAAAAAATTCCCTTTTATATGTCAGAATCATAATACTTTTCGAAAATTCTCTGATACAAGTCAGACTTGTAATTTGTTTCAATAAATTTTATGATCCAATTCAGAATTGCATATAATATTGCTTCGGAAAATTTCCTGCTCCAAGTCAAAATTATGATTTTGTTCTCGAGAATTCATTGTTTCAAAACAGAATTATAATTCTTCTCGACAATTTTCCGTTCCAAGTCAAAATTGTAATTCTTTTCGAAAATTCCCCGTTCAAAATCCAAATCATGATTCTTTTAGAAAATTCCTTGTTCCAAGTAAGAATAATAATTATTTTCGAAAATTCCTTGTTCCAGATCAGATTCGTAATTTATTTAGGAAATACCCCATTCCATGGCAAAATTGTAATTCTTTTAGAAAATTCCCCGTTCCAAGTAAGAACAATAATTATTTTTGAAAATTCCTTGTTTCAGATCTGAATTATATTTTATTCTTGAAAATTCACTGTTCCAAGTCAGAGTTATAATTCTTTCGTAACACAGCTTGTTCCAAATCTGAATAATAATTTTTTTCGAAAATTCTCTGATTCAATTTAGAATTACATATATAATATTGCTTCGGAAAGGTAGACACCCTGAATAATCAGCAAATTGAGAATGTATGGAAAAAATGGCAGTAAATTGAGAATATGTTGAGAAAAAACGCAGTAAAATTTACCTGCGTGAGAGGAAAGTGTGTGGTGTAAAGTAAATGTCTGCTGGGACTGGAGGGAGTCTTAGAATCGAGGCCCTCATGTCCATTTCCGCTTAAAGCATCTTCCTTCGGACTGTCGGTTGCATCCATACTGTTTTGTTGGTCTTCCTTAATATGCTGAAGAAGCTTATCTAGATCGTCGTCAATTTTGCTGTCATCATAATCCATCGTCCTTCCGTGATCAGGCACTTCTAGTTTAGTCTTTAATTATAAACCTGGAAAAAGGCTGTCCTCATCCATGGTTTCTCGATTACTCAGAGTGCTGGGTTTACTAGCTGATGGGCCTAAAAAAATGATTCGATTACTCACTTCAATTTTCGACACTTAAAGATTAAATACTTGTAGAGATAAAATTAAAAATAGTTTGATTCGCTTTGCGCTAGTTCAGTGCAAAAACAACAGAAAGATATTCTAAGTCATAAATGGGCAACCAGTGATGCTTCAAAATTCTAGTTACGAAATTTCCTTGTTTTGGTTTTCCCTGGCCAATTGTTTATTTTCCCTAACAGCTATAAATTTTTCTTTCCATTAAATTATAGCAATCAGATTAAATTAGCAGTTGAAGAAATTAATTTTCAACGAAAAACAAAAGATTTTTCAACGAAATAATTCAATTTTTAGTTAAAGAGATGAATTTTCAACCGAGAAGATTACTTTTCTATCTAAAACGATTAATTTTCAACAAAAAAAAGGGCTATTCAACAATGTAGTTAAATTTCTATAACAAAGAGATGAATCTAAAAAAAATAATTCGTCTACGGAAAGTATAGTAATTGATATCTCCATCAAAAAATATTTCAGGCATAATATCAAAAACAGTTAAATTAAACGAAAAAATAAGAATTTTTGAAAAAGAGTTGAATTTTTAACTAAACAGATTTGGGACAATGAAGAAAAAAAAGTAATGCAAATATTGACTTTCGAAGTAAAAAAGATGAATTTTGTACCCAAAAAAATGAGTTGTCGAACCCAAAATAGGAATTTTTAATAAAAAAATGAATTTCCAACGAAATTGTTGAATTTTGAAGCCAAAAAGATTAATTTACTATGCAAAAGTTGAATTTTTAACCCGAATAAGACGAGTTTATAACATACAAAAATTTTCAACTAAAGAAGACAAAGTTTCAAGAAAAAATGGAACAGTCACATTTTCAGTTTAAAAAATGATGTTTCAACAAAAAATACGACTTTCCAACGAAGAAAAACACGAATTTGTAACAGAATATTTCAACCAAAGAAATAAATGTTTTCAAAAATGATGAATCTTAAACTAAAAAATGAATTTTTTACCAAATAGTCGATTTTCAATGAAAAGGTGAATTTTCTACCAAAAAGAAGAATTTTGAACGAAATAAATGAATTTTCAAGAAAATTGTTAATTTGTTTACCTTACGAATGAATTTTAAACTAAAATGATGAATCTTCAACGAACCAAAAAATTAATGTTAAACCAAATAGTTGAGTTTTTAAACAAAAAGATGAATTTTATCCCAAAAAAGACAATTGTTTAACAAAATACACGAACTATCAACTGAAAAATATCAAATTTCTAGCAAAAAAACTTAATTTTGAACAAAATAGATAAATTTTCAAGAAAACCGTTATATTTTCAAATAAGCAAATGAATTTTCAACTACAATTATGAATCGTCGACCAAAAAAATATAATTTTAACCAAATAGTTAAATTTTCAACTGAAGAAGGTAAATTTCCAATTCCGTATCATGCAAGAAAAACACATTAAAAAAGAAAGATGAACATTTTACTTATTGAAATTCGGATTCTACGTGAAATTTTGCGTTAAAAGGTCACGGAGTAATCGCAATAGTTTTTCTTGCAACATTAAAAACTTTCAAAAAATATAATACTTATCGATAACGTGGGCTGAAGGCGACTTCAAACGCATAGTCGACGGATAAAGCCTATGAACTGCTACTGAATGACGATGCGTTTGAAGTCGCCTTCAGCGCACGTCATCGATAAGTATTATATTTATTAAAAGTTTTTAATGTTGCAAGAAAAACTATTGCGACCAACTCTGTGACCTTTTAACTAAAAATTTCACGTAAAATCCGAATTCCAACAAGTGAAATGTTAATCTTTCTTTTTTAATGAGTTTTTCTTGCATGATACGGAGAGGATACGATGTGGATACTATAAGGATACGCTGTAGCGTATCCGCTCCGTTCGTTCGGTCCGCCAGGGTTAGCACGATGAAAACAACAACGAAAATCTTCACAACAACTGATCAAAGATGCACTGGTTCAATAAGGCTCCACGGCGCGGCGCTACCATTCATCATTTCAGCCTTTAAAGTTATTCACGTTACCGACGGGCGACGGTTTGCTACTCGCTTTTATCACTTGAGACTATTCACTTCACATTTGAACTTTTAATTTCATCACTTAATTTATAATAATAAAATAACTCAAATTAATTAATTCTTGAAAATTAAAATGCAATTGACAAAATTATTGGAGATAAATATTGCAAGCCTCAGATCCAAGTACATATCTGCTTCTTATTATACCAGCGACAGTATATGCGATGTACTTGAAGCCGCCTTTTGCTGACGTCACTGACAGCAACTTGGTTTTTTTATTTTTTAACGTTGAAAAATAAACTTTTTGCAATTATGACATGACCATTTAACGTAAATTTTAACATATTATTGTAATTGCAACAGTTTTCATATTTATTTTCTTTCTTTTATTAGTTGTAATGCCATATTACTTTACCATTACTCTACCATTACTTTACCGTCACGCTGCAGCGTAACGTCTGCGTTCGACCGGTCCGCCAGGGAAAGTATTTTTTTTTACAAAAAAAGTCAAATTTTCCACAAAGTACATAAATTTTCAAATAAATAGTTTAATTTTTAAATGCGAAATATCGATTTTCAACGAAACAGTTGAACTTTAATCAAAAAAAGATTATTTGATTTCCAACAACGTAGTTACATCTTCAACCAGAGATGAATTTTCAATTAAAATGATCAATCTTCCAAGAGAGAGTGATATTGGGACAGAGGGTGACGAATTAACAAGTAAAAATGCTAATATCCATAGGATATTAGAAGTTGAGAAAGAATCTGAATAGCTTTACTATCATTTAATTTTAATTGTTCTGTAACTAAAATATTTTCAGTAATTTATTTGATAAATTGCATGTTTTTTATATGAAATTATAGAAAATGAAATTAATAATTTGATGGAAAGATTTCACCTCATTGGCAAATTTTTTGATGACAGCACATTCAGCTCGCGGCAATTATTACAAAACATTTATTAAATTTGTTCTATGAACATATTGCTTGAAATGTGTTGCCTCGAAAAGAAGTAAATAAACGTTTTCAAATGATTCCCGCGAGACGAAAGTGCTGCAATCAAATTGCCACTTCATAACCACCAAATCTTACTACCGATTGGCCCGATTGGAAACGATTGGAAACGATTGAAACTTTGCAGCACTCAATCGTTTCCAATCGTGCATACACGATTAAGAAGCACGATTAGAAACAATTCAAATTTCTTTCTATCGTTTGGAATTGTTTTCAATTAATTATTATTAGAAGGGATTACATACGGGCGGCCATCTTTGTTACTACCGGCACACTAGACACGAGGTAATGGATTCACGCAAGATCTTCAAAGGTGCTTAGGAAGAAATCTATTCTACAGATGAGAGCTGGGCATGGATCGACAAGGGGGCAGCACCTACTGGACCTGGTCGGAGAGCGAGGTAGACGAGCGGGAAGCCGGCGAAAGGACGCAGAGAAATCAGTTCGTGTTGGTCGTTCCTGGAAAACACAGCCGTTGCCTTGCCGATTACGTTTCCTCGGATAAGGGAGCCATTTGATTCTACCAAAGTACTTTTTCTGGATAAAGGACCTCGGTTTTCTCTCCGAAGGGAGCAAGGTAGGCATCAGTCTGTTCCTATGATGTTTTTGAGTTATTTTGGGTCTGATTTGGATTTAGTTTTAGTTTTGAGATGTTTCGGTTTATTTAGTTTTCGGGATAAAGTGTCGTCATTCACGATGTACGAATTTTGAGTGAGTCGGTATACATTGTACGATGCTTTTCTTTATTTTCTTAGTTGTAAGCATAATTCCGCCAAATGTTGATTCCTTTTAGTGTTATTTTAAGTTAAGCTTTTTCCATGTTGTCTCTTTTCTCAAGGTCAGCGTCTGTTGACAATAAAATGGCGGGTTGTCTAAATTGTTTAAGGAATAAGTAACGCTTTTATAAATCTCCGTACTTCAGGCAAACAACTGCTTTATATTCAATATTAATTTCAACTTTGTCAATTTCATCTCTATTTTTTTACTACCAATAAAGCCACTCATATATTTACAAAATTCAAAAAATGGTTCAAGCGTTTCTGTCCCTCACGAAATCCCTCTACCCTGAGTCAGGGCAATTATTTTTTTTCTTTTCCTTTTCTTCGAGTTATTCTAGGCTAATTCAAAATTTTAAGAACTTAATTTTGTTCCTATCGGACGACACCCGGAAGGGGTGTCTGGTGCTCAACACACAAAAGGGTAAGGCAAGGATTTTATGACGTCATTCCTCATTTAAATTTAAATAACCCAGATAACAATCGTGCGAGGCACGTTACCCGCACGGCATGCGAGGCACGCCGTGCCTGCAGGATGCGAGGCATATGCGCTGCACTGTGTAAAGGGCACGCACGTGCGAGGCATATGAGTCGCACTTCGTGATAGGCATGATTTGCGGCGCACTTCGTAAGATGCATTGTTTATAGTATGAATACATAAGTAAGAAGCGTAGTTTTCAATATTAATAATCATATTACTATAATTTCAACTAGAATTATTGTTAAAATGGTTCATTCATAAAAATTGAAACATTTCCAATTTGATCGAAAGCATAAATTAGGAAATTTGTATTATTAACATTATTGAATGCATTTGTAAAATTGTTTGATGTGCAATGTATGTATGCATGTATGTATATTTGAACTCTCCCTTTTACGGGTTCGAGGGCCTCCGCTCCCTGTACATATATTTACACTTCATCCTTAGTCTACCTTAACCGCTACTTATTTTCTAATGCAACGCCTCACATAATAACAATCATATTAGTACTACTCTTAGACTACAGACAATGATCGATCTTCCCGGGCTTCCGTTTTCTTTTACCATAAAATGCATTTTCATCGATTTAACCATTTTAAATTTTCACAAGTTACTTTCCTTTACACAGGATTACCCGTTTGGCTCTGCCCTGCTCTCTTGCTTTCTCATATTTCTTCCAGTTTTTTCATCCACATCAGTCCCTGTCCATTACCATCTAAACTCCATCTGACACATTCATCCACACTCAACTGTCCATCTTCCTCTCCTGTACACCTCTCTAACACATGTGCCCATGACTCCACTTCGTACCCACATACTCTGCACAGATTTTCCTCTTCATCCAACCAATTACTACAAGCTCTCACTCCTTCTCCCATTCTAAACCGTATCACCCCATTCCATTTGTCTTCCTTTTTCATCTTTTGCAAATATTCTGGTTCCGTCACCCCTTTGACCATCATATACCATCTATTGTACTTCGAATCCATAATCTTTCTCCATCTCTCTTCTCCTTGTCTTACTAATAGCTCTAATTCAATGTTCTGCCAATCCAGAACCCCTTCCTGTATATCAGAAACACTCCTCATTTTTTTCCTTTCTTCCTCCCATTTTGAATTTTCCCAATTGCCTCTCGTCTCCTTGTTCCGAACTTCGTCCAAGTATACTTGTGCTATTCTACTCCCCTCTCCCCTTTTCAGCTTCTCTTCAAACCTCCAGGCTCTCTTAATTTGTCTAGTTACCATTTTTTCCCTTCCTAGTTCTTCCCTTATCATGTATCCTGGACAACTCCAACTAACTCCCATTACCCATCTCAGAAATCTCTCATGTATGCTTTCCACTTTCCTATGTTCCTTCCATCCCCAAACCTCCACTCCATAACACAACACCGCCCAAACCAACGCATCAAACAACCAAACCCTCATTCTCCAATCGTCTTTGAACCTTCTCTTTCCTATACCCCATACTTGGCCCATTACTTTACTCGCACTTTCAATTCTTTTCCTCACCTGCAAATCGTTTCCCCCTCCTGACTCAAACCAAAAACCTAGGTAACAGAACTCCTCCACACTTTCCACTGTTTGTCCGTTCATCTTCCAAACATAACCTATTTTGGTCTTTCTATTTCTGAAGCACATCACCTTGGTCTCCCCTACGTTCACCGTCAGTTCTTTTGTTCCCACGTACTCTTCGAAAATTCTTATCATTAGGTTCATTCCCTTCTCATCGTCTGCTATTAGAACTACGTCGTCCGCGTATGCTAGTGAGTATAGTTTGCTATTACCCAGTATCGTCCCCCCTTTCCCTTTCTCCTTTAGCTTCTCCTCTAGGTCTGCCAGCAGCAAATTAAAAAGTAGTGGACTCAATGGGCACCCTTGCCTTAGACCTCTTCCTGTCCAGAAAACCTCCCCTTTTTCCCCGCGTATCTT
>CAKNXH010059243.1:5153-24389 GCA_932178445.1 Andricus quercusramuli | reverse complement strand
CGCAAGGTTGAGGCAAGTTTGTCGCAAACTGTTGTGCTATCTGGGATTGAATTTATGTGATTTATTTATTGAAAATGTTGTGGTATACCTATATATATGTCTGATTTACACATCTTTCTTGAATCTCATTAACCTGCCATTACACTTTGTGAATTTTACCATGTACCCTAGAAACGTATTGATGTGGGTTCGATATTGATTACCTGCTCTATTGTGTTTGATATGGTCCATTTGACTGATTTATCAGTTATTTCACGATGCTTTTGTGATTTATTTATTTAAACAAAACATTATGATTGTATTTGTTGGGGAATAATCTTTATCAAGTTGTTACAATGTTTACTTTTTTTAACATTGTGAAGAACGCATTCGTTTTTCCTCTTTCGTATTAGTTTCAAATATTTAACGGATTTGAAGAATTTATTTAGAAGGATCTTGATTATTTAATTGTCAAGTTAAGAACTTTAAGCAAAATGGATCAGTCTACCATTAAGGTCGACAAGTTGTGGGCCGAAACAACTGACTCTATAATTAACTGGGCGAGTTCTTTAACAGTCAATGAGTCCAAGAAATACTCCATTATTTCGATCTGTCTTCCGAAGGGGATGATATGGCGATGAGATGGCGTTTGGTTAGGTTCCACCAGCATTGTCGCCATATGCATCGTGCATGGGAAGAGAGTGGGGAGCGCGACTTGACTACCGAGTTGGGAAGGCTTCGGGTATCCCCACCAACTACTCTCAGTAACCCTATCGTGACATCGCGTGCTCAGTCATCGATTTCCCCCACTACTCGCAGTACCAACCTAGATACGGAATCCTTGTTCACACCGGTTACAAGCATTAGTAGCGTTACTTTCGCGAAAACAATAGCCAGTATAGTGACGTTTGCTCCTTACGAATAAACAGCGCCACTGTATACTCCCGCTAGTCGTTCCACAATGATTCCTGCGTCCTTTCAGGACGCCGTTCAATCCACAACGCTTAGAATGACTCCTTTTTCTAACGATTATGGTCAGACTAGTGCCGTTAGCAATGATACACAACCTTTTAATTTTCCACACATTTCGGAGCAGCGCAATCAGACTTTTCAGGACGAGGATAGGCAATCGGAGGCTAGTTCTGTTACTGCTACCTTGCAGAATTCGAATCATTTTAGCAGTGCTAATCCGTTTTTAGATTCGTTTCTACCCACTAGCGATCCTTTCTGTACTGATCATATTCCTAATGGTCATTTAGACAACAGACCCAGACTACAAATGTCTTCTCCTAGTCCTGTAAGCAATTTACCTTCTTCTGATTTACCAACATTCGCGCGTTTCCGGAGTAGGGACGATATTCATGCTGTAGTAAGGAAATGGAACCTCAATTATGACGGGAAACGCGATAGTAGCACAGAGGAGTTTCTAACCCAGGTTGAGGAGTGTAGTAGAGGCAGTTCTTTGACAGATGCAGATGTCTTTAGAGCACTTCCTTTTCTGTTGAAGGACTCCGCTTAACATTGGTACCGGTTTAACAGCAGAAAATGGGAAACATGGGAGCAATTTACCATTGCTTCTAGGCGTAGGTACGGAGGATTGAACTTTCAAACGCGAGTTAGGGATGAGGGGCGTAGAAGGACTCAAGGTCCAGATGAACCTTTAGCAGACCACTTGTTAAATATTCGCCTAATCTTCCAGCATTATGATCCTCCGATATCAGAGTTAGAGCAGTTACAACTTGCCATCAACAATTTACATCCAAAGTATCTGGATGCTTTGCCTAAAGTTGAGTATAGGACTTTCGAAGAGTTAGAGGACGCAGGCGAACGATACGAAGCAGCTACCGCTATGAAAAAGGGATATTTACCCCCTCCTCCAACTAAAGATAGCGTTTTACCGGAATTTGCGTACCATGCGGATATTAAGAAAGCGGATGGAGTAGCAGCCGCAGGAAATGAATCTGTAGACTTATATAGTAATACTAATGGGAGCAATGAGAATAGTGTTAATACTAATAATAATAATAATAATAAGAGCTCCTCTCGATGGGTCTGTCCAACATGTTTCTCAAGTCTGCTGGATTGAGATCGGAGACCGAGGGATTTCTTTTTGCCTGTCAAGACGGCGTCATAGACACCTTAGTTTACCGCGAGCGCATAATGAATGTACCTGTACGCGATACCAACTGCCGAGCGTGCAAGCAAGAGCCCGAAACACTTGGACATGTTCTCAGTGGATGCTCTAAATATGCACGCTGCGCGTACATAGAGAGACACAATGCAGCTCTAAAAGTGATATATTACCATCTTAGGCATTTCTATGGTGTTGATCTATTGCCCGTCTTGCCATACGCCCAGGGGGAACTCGAGTCAGTTGTGGAGAATGATCAGTGTAAGATCTACTGGAATTTCTCATTCTCCACCACTCAACGTATCAGTGCTACGAAGCCTGACATTGTCCTCCAAGATCTGAAGAACAAGATAATTCACGTGATTGAATTCTCGGCACCAGCCGATGGTAATATCACGGCAAAGGAGGGAGAGAAACGGGCGAAATATCAAGCACTTCTTTTCGAGCTGAGTAGGCTGTACCAAGGCTACAAAGTCCATCTTATAATTCTCATAATCGGCTGCCTTGGAGGTATGAAAGCTTCATTTATTAGCCAACTCAACAAGATTCCGGCTTGCCAGCGTCAGGCTCATTTCATCGCGAACCGGATGCAAAAGGCTGTTCTCCTGGGATCACTCCATCTGGTCCGTCAACACTATTCCTCTTAAATTCTGAAAAGATTGGTAGCTCTGAAAAAGTATCCAGAGGTGAAACCTTCATCTCCAACTGTCTTGTCTGCCGCGTAAGGTCATCCGCGGTTAGAGACCTGACTCCAAGAAACAGTGTTGCTCGATGTTATCACGCGTAAATTTCCCGCTCTTGCTTACCTTCTAGAACAGAAGGAGCAGAAGCGGATGACGTACACGTTCCAGTAGCTTTGGGATTGGTTTCTTTAAGGAATCATGATCGAAGCTTCCGGAGCCTACAACTTCTCAAATAAGAGGAGAATTAGGGACCGCAGAGATAGAGAACGATTTCGGGAATGACATCGAGGTAATGGCTGAGGGCGAGTCATATAAATACCTGGGTATTCTTGAATCTACGGGTATTCAGCATACGATAGTTAAGAAAAGCCTAACGACTGCCTTCACTACAAGACTCAGATTGGTTCTGAAGAGTTCTCTTAACTCGGCAAACAAGATCAGGGCAATCAACACCCACGCCATCCCTGTTCTCACGTACTCCTTTGGGCTCATCAAATGGACGAACACTGACCTCGAACGATTAAACAGAATCATCCGCGTAGAAATGACGAAACACCGAATGTGCCACCGTAATTCGGCGAGTGAAAGGGTAGTTCTACCACGACATAGAGGGGGCAGAGGCATTGTAGATGTCCGAAAACTGTGTGAGTCACAAGTTACACAGTTGCGAGACTATTTTAACAGCAAGCGAGATGTTACGCTTTACAACACCACCTGTAAAGCGGATCTTGACTACACGCCCTTGAATTTGTCCTTAAATGACGCCTTGAATATCAGGGCAGAAACCATAGAGGAATTAGAAACGCAATGGAGACAGAAAGCCATCCACAGCGAACACCCCAAAACGCTAGATCAATATGAAGTGGATAGTGAGGCATCCAACATTCGGCTGAGAAAGGGACTCCCATATCCAGAAACGGAAGGATTCGTCATTGCGATTCAGGATAGAGTTGTCAGCACCAGGAATTATCGCAAACACGTGTTACATCCAGACGTGGTTGACCGGTGCCGATTATGTGGAGATACCAACGAATCCATCGAGCACATTATTGATGGTTGTCGCGTAATGGCTCAAAGAGAATATACGCATAGACATAATGATGTGGCGGGCATTATACATCAACAACTTGCCCTAAACCTAGGACTCTTGACAGAATGGATGCCTTTCTATAGATGCATTCCAATGTCCGTTTTAGAAAATGAAGAGTACATCTTATATTGAGATGTGACTATCCAGATGGATCATTACATCCGAGCCAATCGACCTGACATCGTGATGCGAGAGAAAGAAGGTGGAAGAGTCTACATCATCGACATTGTTTGTCCGCTTAACCGAAATTTGCAGACAACCTATACAACCAAGATTCATAAGTATAGCGAGCTAAGGCATGAAGTTAAGGCAATATGGAGGAATGTGAAACATGCATCTATTCATCCTATTGTGATTTCAGCTACAGGCAATGTGCACGCAAGATGCACTGAACATCCTGAATATTTAGGAGTCAGTTAGGTACTGCCGGCAGCTCAAAAGGCGGTTTTATTAAACACCTGTCGCATTGTAAGAAACTTCCTAGACCATCAGGAAGTAAGTGACTAAGAACCTATGGCGTGATACATGGTAGCTCTAAGAAAGCATCCAGAGGCGACTGGTGTCACCTTCAACACTCACAGCCGCTGTGTAAGGATAACAGCGGCAAAGCCGAACTGCAAACTACACCATGCTTCTAATTTTGTACCTACAACATCATCGTAAATGATTTCAAACAACGTATTGAAATAACTTATAACATTCTCATCTCATCAGTCACTTGACTTAGTCCGTGACTATGACGAAAAACCGGGTTAACCCGAGAAAAAGTTTGAAAAGAAGAAAAAAATAATAATAATGTTCCTCTTAAATTCTACAAAGATTGGTAGCTCTAAAAAAGTATCCAGAGGTGAAACCTTCATCTCCAACTGTCTTGTCTGCCGCGTAAGATCATCCGCGGCTAGAGATTAGACTCCAAGGAACAGTGTTGCCCGATGTTATCACGCGTAAATTTACCGCTCTTGCTTACCTTATAGGACAGAAGGAGCGGAAGCGGATGACGTACACCTTCCAGTAGTTTCGGTATTGGTTTCTTTAAGGAATCATGATCGAAGCTTCCGGAGCCTACAACTTCTCTAATAATGGTAATAACAACAAGAAGCAAGGTGGTGGAGGTCGTGGTAAAAATCGCGGCAAGAAGAATGGTGGTGGTGCAGGTTCCAACCCCACCAATAATAATCCAGGTATCAATCCAGGTAGTGCTTGCGCCGTAATAGGCCCCCCAGAGGTACAGGCATCCCCTGTGCCCAATCCTTTCGGATATTACCCGCCCTTTTTCAATTACGGCTATTATCCCGGCATTCCTCAGGCACAGATGATGCCAGCTGATTTCGCATACCCTCCATTGGGTACCCAGGCCACTGAAGCGTCGAATTTACCGACTGCTGCCGTGGGTTCCAATGTACGAGGTCCAACACAACCTAGCACAGTGCACACTACCGCTAGTGGCACACGAAGAGATGTGCTTTACGCTTGTTGGAACTGTAATGAGACAGGACATGGTTTCCGTACCTGTCCTAAACAAAAAAGTGTATTTTGCCACAAATGTGGTAAATCCGGTCAATACTCGACGAGCTGTAGCGGATGCTCTGGACCCAGACCGGGAAACGAATGAGGGCAAGTGATGATAGGGTCCAATGACTTCCCACATCCGTTGTAGAGGCCCCTCAGATTCTCTTCGATCAAGTAAATATGATACTTTACGAGAGGCGCCTATTTATTACTGTTTGTGTGGACGGCCAACCACTAAACGGACTTTCTGATCCCGGCTCGTGCTGCACTTATATAGGCAAGCAAGCTTTTGGGAAGTTTAGTACGTTATTGAAGAAATTAACTGATCAGCCACGCCCAGGAATTATGTATCCAAACGGGGTAATTGAGCAAACCACCGGATAAGCCATTTTAGCACCTAAGTTTTTAGGTATAAGAAAATGTTTGCCGATTTGCTTTGCACCAACGTTTGACTGTGAGGTTTTGTTTGGTCACGATTTTGCCGAATTGTTTGATTTTGATGTTAGATTTAAGCCACGAATTGAGAGACTAGGTAACGGTATTTGGAGAACTTATCAGGGTCAGAAAATCGGTTCTGAAGCAACCCTATCATGCGAAATTTCAGATAGTCGTATAGAAGCCACCAATGCTTCGCTATCAAGTGAAGCTGTTCAAGCCTGTGCTGGCATAAAGGAACTAAAGCCATCTGAGCCTAAATATTCAGAGGATTTTCTTAAAAGGAAAATTCCTTTAATGCCAGCAAGGCTTCCTGCTACACACATGGTGAATCACCATATAGATATCCAGGGACATCCTCCTTTCAGACAACCTTACCGGCGTTATTCTCCCAGGGTTGAAGAATCCCTGCGAGAGTCCGCCCAAAAGCTCGAAGATGAGGGAATTATTAGCCCAAGTAAAAGCGAATGGTGTAACCCTGTAGTTATGGTTAGGAAGTCTGACGGAAATTACAGACATTGTATCGACTTCAGAAAGCTGAATGGGGTAGCGAAGAAAGACGCGTACCCAATGAGGAACATTAGCGCTATTTTGGATAAACTTTCTTCCGCACGATACATTTCGAAGATTGACTTCAGTCAGGCCTTTCATCAAATTCCACTCTCAGCAGAGTGCAAGCAGTTCACTGCTTTTCCTGTATCTTGTAAGGGGCTTTACCACTTTAAACGTATGCCTTTCGGCTCATCGGGAGCTTCGGCAACGTTTCAGCGTTAGCTGGACCGTCTGATAACGGCGCAATTTGAGCCCCATGCGTTTGCCTATGTGGATGATATAATAGTAGTGAGCGAAACCTTTGAAGATTACATTCATTGTTTAGAGAGAGTGTTGGATGTGGTTATAAATGCCGGATTTACGGTCAATCCAGATAAAAGCGAGTTCGGTTGCAGTCAGGTACGTTATCTCGGGTATCGGGTTGATAGGACAGGAATGCAATCAGACCCCGAAAAGATTGAGCCAATAACATCTTATCCAGCTCCTGCTAATTTGCATAAGCTCAGACGGTATCTGGGTATGGTATCATGGTATAGGCGGTTTGTGAAAGATTTTGCCACAAGAGCTGAACCCCTTCATCGATAAAGAAGAATCGAAGATTCGAATGGGAAAATACTCAGGAAAAGGCTTTCCAAGATTCAAAATCAGCTCTGGTAACCGCCCCTACGTTATCTAGACCAGATTTTGGTCTGCCGTTCTACCTGCAAACTGCCGCAAGCAGTACGGGTCTAGGAGCAATCCTCACCCAGATCCAGGACGGTAAAGAACACGTCATAGCCTTTGCTAGTAGATCTATGCAGGGCGCCGAGAAGAACTACACTGTAACCGAACAGGAGTGTCTGGCTGTGGTATGGGCCGTCGCGAAATTTAGACCGTATCTCGAGGGGTATTACTTTATAGTGATTTCAGACCATAGTAGTCTACGATGGCTTTATAACCTGAAGGATCCTACTGGTAGATTGGGTAGATGGGCCCTTAAATTATTGCAATATGATTTTGAGGTTAAGCACAGAAAAGGTGCCCTTCACCACGTACCGGATGCTCTTTCAAGGATTTATGAGACAGATCAAGAGGTTGTATGTGCCATTGGAAAGACGGATGATCTGTGGTACACTCGAAGGTCAAAACTGGTCCAGGAGATGCCGTACCAGTTTCCTGACTGGAAGTTAGAGGAAAATTGGCTTTATTGTCACAGCCCAGACCATCTCACTGATCCTTTGCTGCCTGATCTGGAGGCCTGGTAATTGGTCTTACCATTGGAGCTTCGTGCGATGGCCATTAGTGAAGCACACGATACCACAACGTCTGGACACTTAGGTATCGATAAGACCTTGCAGCGTCTCTCGTTGCTTTATTATTGCTCCGGAATGTTCAACGGTGTTGCAAAATACGTCCGAGCATGTGAAATCTGCCAGAAGATGAAGGTATACCAGGCAGGTCCGGTAGGTTTGATGGGTAAACGGGTAATCGAGCAACCTTGGTCGGTGGTAGCGGCGGACATAATGGGTCCGTTTCAACCGAGTCGTTCTGGTTACCAGTATGTCTTGGTTTTTCAAGACATGTTTACCAAGTGGATACAGGTCTTACCCCTAAGAAAAGCAAATGCCGTTAATGTCCAAAAGTCGTTCGAAGAGGTGGTCATTTCCAGATGGGGAACTCCCGAAGTTCTGTTCACTGACAATGGTACTGAGTTTGTGCATAAATTAATTTCAAAGTCTGCGTCGGAATTGGGAATTATACATTCGACTAGCCCGCCGCATCATGCGCAAGCTAATCCGGTAGAGCGGGTAAATCGAGTATTGAAGACCATGATATCATCTTTCGTAGAAGGTGATCATCGGAGTTGGGACAAACATCTCCCTGATTTCCGCTTCGCATATAACACGGCTGTTCACAGTTCCAATCGGGTGTCGCCAGCACTCCTAAATTATCGTAGAGGGCCTAGGCTGGCAAAGTCATTGAGAAGACAAGAGGAGGGAGCCCCTGATATTGTGCCATTGGCTGTATAGGATCAGGATCAGGTCTCGGCCCAGCTTGGAGTACCAGCTATTCACCACAATTAGTTTTAAGCATTTTTGTCGTTAGATTTTAAGTTTAGTTTAGTCGTTATGTGGTACCGTTAACCGCAATTACTTTTTTTTTCATTGTACAGATTCGAATCTGAGTATGAGTATTCCATATGAAACTATGATCTATAGACTGATTGCGCCTATCGGTTCAAGATTGCACCAGTTCATTTGAACTAGGATTTGTCAATTAAAGGAGAACTTTTGGATACAGCAATACTTTTCTGTTAATGGGTCTGGTAAATAGCAGACTTTGATCAATATAGTCTAATACACTATTTCTTTTACCATTATACCTTTCTGATCATGGGTCTGGTAAATGACAGACGTTAACAAATCTCATTTCTTTTAGACACGATTACTGTCATGATTGGGCGAGTCAATTGTTGCCAAAGATTACATTTCATTCATTTTATTTTATTATATTATAAAATTTTTTGTATCCCTTTTGATTTATTTGTTTGCTTTCCGAGTACGGTTGCCTCTCAAACTTCGTTTCGACTAACTAGTTTCTGTTACTGTCTTACTTTTGGAACACTCAAGCATATAATGCACTAAAAAGTAAAGTAAATGTAAAGTAAAAAGTAAAGTAAAGTAAAAAGTAAAGTAATGGTAAAGTAATATGGCATAATAATTGATAAAAGAAACAAAATTAATATGTAAACTGTTGCAATTATAATAAAACGTTGAAATTTACGTTAAATGGCCATGCCGTAATTGCAACAAGTTGCTTTTGCAGCGTTAAAAAATAAAAAAACATAGTGACTGTCATTGCAGTGCGGCCCCTGCATATTGGCAACCCGTTAACGGGGCTTCAAGTGGGTTGCCAGTCTGCAGGGGCCTGACTTGAATGACAGCCACTTTGTTTTTTTATTTTTTAACGATGAGAAAGCAAGTTGTTGCAATGAAGGCGTGACCATTTAACGTGAATTTTAACGCTTTATCATAATTGCAACAGTTTACATATTAATTTTATTTCTTTTATCAATTATAATGCCATATTACTTTACCATTACTTTACCGTTACGCTGTAGCGTAATGTTTGCGTTCGGCCGGTCCGCCAGGGTAATCAGACTCTAGAGGACTTGAAGGTCGGATTGCTGACGCCTGCTGGCTTTGGAGCCCTGCTGCTCAGTCTAGGGGGGGGGGGGGGGTGTTATAACGAGGTGGCTTCTCACCTGTTGAGGATCCTCCCTTGACTTTATGCATAAATTATTTAAAAATAATCGCGATACCTTTCAAGGCCAGCGCGAACTCAAATTCAACTATTTAAGGAATGAGTCTGGGAGTAAAGTATGTGGATGAGTGTGAAGTAAAAGAATTTCTATAAGTTATTTTTTTTTGTATAAAAGGGACGTTACCCATATGTACAATGTTCACTTTGATTCAGGATAGGGCTAGGTCACTTATGTATCAGGGCACTTGACGTCCTACCTTTATTTCCTTGAGAGACAGGAGAGTCTCTCTCTGACTTAAAAAGAAACTTTGGAGTTTCCGGCATCGCCAAAAATACCAACAAGGGAAGGAAGGAGACCCTTCGCAATCGTCACCCACAGGCTGATTTAACAACGGGGCGCTACCACCACACCACACCACACACACTGTCTACTTTACCACGCACGCCAACCCGAGATTTAATCCATGTCATCCAGAATTGAATCATTATACACTACAACTGCAGAGTGTCAAAATCACAACCGGCTCGGCACCTGTCATTATATACGGGCGGCCATCTTTGTTACTACCGGCACACTAGACACGAGGTAATGGATTCACGCACGATCTTCAAAGGTGCTTAGCAAGAAATCTATTCTACCGATGAGAGCTGGGCATGGATTGACAAGGGGGCAGCACCTACTGGACCTGGTCGGGGAGCGAGGTAGACGAGCGGGAAAGGTGCATTCATGCCTCTGCAAGTATGCAGGCTGCCTGCTTGCACAAGCAAGCGACCGTTCACACCTCGGTTTTTCCGCCTGCGGAAAATTGTGAAAAATGGTATTAATGGCGGGAGTTTTTAAATCTGAAAAAGCTTGAAAATTAAAAAATGAATTGTATTATGAGATAAGCTATCGATAAATGTCAGAATAATTGTTATTTTGTAATTGTTAATTGTAATTTATAGAAAACTAGGTTAATTTATAATAAAATTATATGATTGAGAGGTCATATAGACATGAACTGTGTGAAACGGGCTCTTGTGGGTAGAGGTGCCGTGCAAGATTCATAAAGAATAATTAAATTGTTTTTATCAGTTATATGCAGTAATAGTGTCAGTATCCTTATAGTGCTAAGTGTCCTTCGGATTTCTTTCTCTATTCAATGGTCATATTAAAGTGAGCGAGCTTTATGTCTTGACTCAATCAGTTTGACTTTAACCTCTTACCTAAAATTTACATTTAACATCTATTTACTTCTACATATTACTTATATTTTTTAATATTGAACAATATTCATAACAATTGCAAATACCAGACCTTGTCAGAGCGTATAAAAATCTCATTCGCTCAACAAAACATTACCTTTACAGAGAAAATGTCTGAATGTAGTTTAAAATACTTAAACCGGCTTAAATAACTTTAAGTTTTATTTCAGAGTGTGCGATGGATTCATCTGATGTCAGTGATGCCGAATTAACTGCAGTAGTGCTTTTAAAGCTTAGAAGAAAACGCAAAATGATTAGCAGCTTTTCAGTTCATCCTCTTTGGAAGCGAAGGAGAGAGCAGGGTAAGATATTGTTTTTACACTATGTATATGCAAACTGTCAATTAAAAACTTTAAATACTTCATAGTCGTAGAGTTCATAATAAAATATAATTAAATTTCCTGTTAGGAGCTCATGATAATATGGTGAAAGAAGTGGCAATATTCGACAGTGTCATGTTTAGAGAATATACTCGTATGACAGTTGAGCAATATGAAGATCTTCTTCATCAAATCGGTCCACATCTTGCTCGTACTCCAACTAGGAAAGATACTATCAGTCCATCGGAAAAGCTGATGATTACAATAAGGTATAGTTGATCATATATTACAATTACAAATGTTTATTGCACATAGGAAAGAATAAATAAAAGTGCCTTAAATCTTTTCAACATAAATGCAAAACTTTGAACCGATTTTTTCAACTCTGAACGTTCAAATTTTTAACTTTTCATTTTCATTGTTAACTTTATTAACTCAATATAAGTGATTGCTTATATTGAACAAAGTTGTATAGAACTTCCAAAGTTTACTGAAATGTGCTGGGAATTTAAATTGTCAACATTTTGGAAATCACCCATATATATAATTTAATTGCAAATCTCATATATATTTTATTATAAGGTATCTGGCGAGCGGAGAAAGCATCAAATCTCTTTTCTTTCAATTTTGTATGGGACTGTCTACAATAGATACCTTTATTCCTACTGTGTTAGGAACTATTTGGAAGGTATTACAACTGACAGTACTCAAGATGCCTGGAACTGATGAAGAATGGCTACAAGACATTCGTGATATGGAAATAAAATGGCCATTTCCACACTGTTGCGGGGCCATGGATGGAAAACAAGTTGTAATGCAGGTAAATTTTTAATAGGAATTTAAAAGTATTACAAGAAGCTTCCCAGATGAAAAAAATGTTTACGAAAAACTGTTGTAAAAAAGAATTGGAAAAATGAATTGTAATAACACGCATAAAAAATAATTACGTATTTTTTTCTGCATTTCTAGGCACCACGCTGAAAACACCAGTTCCCGTAAGATCACTGAAATTAAGCAGCGTTGGGCGCGGTTAGTACTTGGATGGGTGACCGTTCGGGGAATACTGCGTGGTGTTGGCCCGTCGTGGGTGTGGTGGACCCACACTGGTAGTATTTATCCACCTAGAAACACTACCCGAATCGGGTAGTGAGGCAATGAACTTTCGAGTTCGAAATGCTGATCAATTTTTTTTTCTATTTTTCTAGGCACCAGCGCATAGTGGTTCCGAGTACTTCAATTATAAACACGCTCACAGCGTAAATTTATTGGCAGTATGTGATGCAAACGACAATTTTATAGTAGTAGACGTTGGTGCCAGGGGTCGACAGAGTGATGGGGGAGTATTTAGAAGCAGTAATTTCAACAGAAGACTTTTCTCTCGCTCTTTAAATCTTCCTCCACCAACAGAATTAAATCCTGGGGGCCCACTAATACCACACTTAATTGTAGCCGATGAAGCCTTCCCTTTAGATACAAATATTATGCGTTCATATCCAGGACGTGCAGCTGGACATTTGCCAAATGAAGAAAAGATTTTCAACTATCGACTTAGTCGAGCAAGACGTACAATAGAGAACACTTTTGGAATCATGGTCTCGCAATGGAGAATTTTGAGACTGCCTATAAATGTACATGTGAATAACATAAAGCTCATTATTCTTGGAGCAGTTTGTCTGCACAATTTTGTAAAACATTCAGAAAAAAATCTACCAGAGGATATGCAGTACTACTGTCCTTCTCATTTAGTTGATCAAATTGAAAGTGGAATTGAAGTAGACGGCGAATGGCGTAGAGACATAAGAATGGACGCTTTTTAACCTCTTGCAGTTAACGTTACTCAAAATCTTTCTGCAGTTCTTATAAGGAATAATTTGAAACAGTACTTCATGAATGAAGGGAAAATCTCCTGGCAACAAAAGAAAGTCGACAAGAGATAAATTTAAGACCATTTATTACTTATCCGATCTCTATACCTAATCTATGTTTCAAAAGGACATAAAATAATTCTAAATACATTACTTTTCTTTTATAAACACTTTAATTTTTGGTAAGAAACGAATAAAAACATCAGTTTTATACTTAAATTTCTCAATGTTTCTCATATAAACCTTCCTTATATTACGTATTAAGGCACATCTTACTTTTTATCGGTTCGACTAATATTATACTTATTAATGAACACAGCAAGCAATCACAGTAAACATATTTGTACTTTGCTTGTAGAATCACATGAAAACTTTTATGATATCATGAAAAGCTAGAAACTTGTAAATAATAAGAAATAGAAATTCTGAATAAAGAACGTTAATAAAAAAGATACATCAACTTTCAAAGTTTAACACTTTGACTTGGACTTCAGTTTTATACTTACATTTTCTAATATTTCTTATATAAACCTTCCTTATAATACCTATTAAGGCACATCTTACTTTATATCGGTTCGACAAATATTATCTTTATTAATGAACACAGCAAGCAATCACAGTAAAAATATTTGTACTTTGCTTCTACAATCACATGAAAACTTGTATCATATCGTGAAAAGCTAGAAACTTGTAAATAAGAAGAAATAGAAATTCTGAATAAAGAACGTTGATAAAAAAGATACATCAACTTGGAAAGTTTAACACTTTGACTTGGACTTATAATCTATCAATCTTTTCAATGAATTATTCATTTCTCCTCCCATACACTTGACTCTGCTTATCTGCAAGGTAAGAAGTTATGTAGGCTTGAATTTGCAATCTGTCTGTCTTGTCTGGAAATTCTTCAATTTCTTTGGCAAGCCACAATCCCCACTGTTGAATATGGCTTAAGTTAGGATGTATCTGTTTGTTGGAGAGCGTTTCCAAGATTGCTTGGTCGAGAGGATCTAAGGGCTTCCTTTTTTTGCTTACGTGAAATGAAAATTTGTTATAACCAGAATAAACGTACTTTATGGTACTTTTATTTTTTTAAATATACCATATTCTACTGATTTGCTCCTTTTAACCACAAGTCGTCTGTGTTGAAACTTCCATTGCCATTTTCATCAGATTTCCTGTTAGTACTTGTCGACTCTGGTGGACTAACATTAGAAACGGTGCTACAAAAGAAAGAACGAATTATATTATTTATTGGAAAACTTTGTATAATTATATGTTGTAATGATCTGAAATGTATGTATAATATATTCTATACGTACATCGCAGGCTTTGATATATCTTTCAAGAAAGATAAGTAAGGGTCAAAAACCCACGGCTTTTTTCTGTGTGCACCTGAACCACTTGGTAGTGATAATTGTCGACGATGGTACGTGCTTTTCAAGTTAGCAAATTTTTGTCTAACAACCTGTACAGTCCAACCTGTCAAAGGAATAATCACACTTTAAGAACATTACAATAATAAATATTCATTTACAAAAAATTATCAAATAATAGTATGAACTATTACTAATAAAAATGTCAAGATTGCTGCATACTTCTTTACTTATTAAAGAAAAATCACTATGTATGATACCTGGAAATAGAGAAGCGATCTCAGACCATGCTTCATTTACAACATATGGATTCCTTTGAGCCAAGGGTATTGTAAAATCCCACAAGCATGGATGACTTTGAACCAATTCTATCATCTGTGTGACGTTATGATCGCACATGTACTATTTATTAAAGAAGAAAACTTTCGAATTTTATTTTGTGTCCCCTCAGACGCAATTTTGTCTTGTTTGGACTTAGTGCATTTTCTCTCGTTTATCTTTTTTACAATGGAATCAACTAAATCCCTGTCCCTTTCATAATTTCTGTTTTTATCTACTTGCTCTTTAACTACCTACAAAACAAAACAAATTACACATCATTTAATAAGTTTGCTAAGACTACTCAAGGTGCGATTACAAATTATGAATTAAATTTCCACCAACCTCTTCATATTCGTCCAGACATTCTACACCCTCGTATAATGTCTCGTCTAGATCGTCCTCGTGTACTGACACATCTTCTTGAACAGTTTTCTCCTTCACAACATTTCCTTCGATGACTAAATTTTTTGGACTTAAATTTTTGAAACATTTGTGATTGTATGCTGTTTCAACATTTCAACACTCTAAACATATCTCAAAGTAAAGATGAACAAGGGGCTGAAACAAAAGACACATATATATTATTTTATTAAATAATTTCATACACATTAGGTTATGCAAATTTATAGTTTCAAAAGTGCATTTATAATTCAAACTTACTCCGTCGTAGTTATAACTAGCCATTTGAAATTCTTCTGTTAATCTGCAAAATGAAATAAATAAATAAATATATATATATATATATATATATATATATATATACATGATTGAGTAAGAAAAAACTATTTGAAAACAAACATAAGTAATAGAAATAAAAAACAATGTAGATATACATACATGTTAAAAGTGTAAATTTTAGGTTAGGTTGAAGTCAAACTGATTGAATCAAGACATAAAGCTCGCTCACTTTAATATGGCCATTGAATAGAGAAAGACATCCGAAGGACACTTAGCAAAATATAAGGATACTCACACTATTACTGCGAATAACTGATAAAAACAATTTAATTAATCTTTATGAATCTTGCACGGCACCTCTACCCACAAGAGCCCATTTCACACAGTTCATGTTCATATAACATCTCAATCACATAATTTTATTATAAATTAACCTAGTTTTCTATAAATTACAATTAACAATTACAAAATAACAATTATTCTGACATTTATCGATAGCTTATCTCATAATACAATTCATTTTTTAATTTTCAAGCTTTTTCAGATTTAAAAACTCCCGCCATTAATATCATTTTTCACAATTTTCCGCAGGCGGAAAAACCGAGATGTGAACGGTCGCTTGCTTGTGCAAGCAGGCAGCCTGCATACTTGCAGAGGCATGAATGCACCTTTCCCGCTCGTCTACCTCGCTCCCCGACCAGGTTGTAACGTCCCGATTATTCTTTGGCGCGAAAAATCAAATTAATTTAAATTTATAAATTAAGAAATGGATCCAACTTTAAATGTTAAGTAAGGTTATACACAATAAAACACCAAAAATTAACAAGCATATATTCAAGATTTGTTCACTGACATTTTTCTAAGTCCAATGTCTATACAAATAGGGATAGATATCAGAGACATAGATTTCGCGTCGCGAGCGGATAAGAATCTGATCTCTGAAATCGACGTTGTTTTCGTGCTCCAAGATCGCGCAGCGATCCATACCTCTCTCGCGCAATCCTACTCCTAATCACTCACATACATTCAGCCAATCATAATCTGAGTTTACTCCCCCATATTACCCAAAAATGATCAAATTCCCACGTTAGATGATGATGCAAGCTCAACCCAACTTACTTCCCGAGTAAATATCATAAGGCACGTTTTCGTAATATGCGTTGAAATCTCATTTCACGTTTCACTTACAATTTGTCAAATAAATTATTCCAACATAAATTCGTTGGTTCTTTTGCGTATCCCATATACAGAGTTTATACTTAAATTCTGGCTCAAACTAGTTTTTGAACAATATTCCTTTCATTCATTTTAAATAACATCTTAAAATTATACATCATCATCATAACCAACCCCTTTCAATTAACTGCCTTCGGAATTTGAAGATAAACCACGTTCTCCCATTTTCATTTAACACTCAATATAACTTAAAACAGACCTGAAATAAACAACATTCCTTAAAAACACGTACAAAATATTAAATCAAGTCAATATACAAGTTACGAAATTCCTTAACCTACATAGTCGGTTCGCTTCCTATAATACCAAGTCTCTCTCTTTTTTATTCATTTTAAGACCCAAATTCGATTTATTTAATAATTTGATTATTAAATCTTTATAGTCATTGAATCATTTATAATTTTATATTCAAACAGTTCGCGCTATCTCTATCGTCCAGGAGGTGCTGCCTCTAGCGGGCAAAGTAAACGCTAAAGAACAATCACCGATTGTTACACTTCCCTCCTTAAAGAAAAGTCGCGCCATAGCGCGGCTTTTATTAAATTATTATTTGTATTTAAATCAATCGAATGGCTCTCCCTAACAGCACCGAAACTTGGGTCAAGCTTGGGTGAATGTTGTGTACAAGTCTCCCAATGTTGGTGCCAAGCTTGTGTCAAGCTTGGGTGAGAATTGTTATGGCCACTTTTCACAAGTTTGGCCGGTATTTTGACGCGTTTAGTACGCCAGCGTTCCGAGAGATGTCGCTGCGGTCTAAGGCCTTCTGGTGGTATAGAAGCACTCTCTAATCAAATCCTTTCTTATCCACTGAGTCTAAAGTATCGATGCCGCTGATCAATAGATGGCGCTGCTGAATGCGTGGTGATACGTGAGCGTGCAAAGCTTGAGTCAATGTTGGGTGAATATTTTGCCCAAGTCTCCCAATGTTGGTGACAAGCTTAAGTCAAGCTTGGGTGAAATTTGTGATTGCGACTTCTCCCAAGTTTCGCCGGTTTGGCCCCCGTGGGCAGAGGCTCCAGAACGTGGGGTTTTTACTTGAAAGTTTATTTATTTTGTTAAGAATTCATTTTTTTTAAGTTAAATTCAACGGGTTTTCATTAAAAATAATTTTCTAAAAATTGAAATGGCAACTATCACATGTTTCGTTGAAAACTAACCTCCTTGTCTGAAAATTAAACTATTCGGTTGAAAATGCTTTTTTTGTTCAAATTTTAATTTGAAAAATCTGAAATCTTAGAAAATATTTCGAAATTTTTTTTAAGAATCTTAGAAAACTTATATTTATATTTATTTGTACAATTTTATTGTAATTGTAAAATAATTTTTACATTTATTTTAAAAATTAAAAATGCTGCAAGAGCTTGCAGCAGGCGAAAAATATGAAGATACCACGTAACAAAATTCGCCTTAAACTCTACCTCCGCTGTGGTGTGAAAATGAGTTTTATTAAAAAACGTGTGGGATTTTCTAAAAAACAACTGCAAGAATTTCTGACCTTTCTTAATTTTATTTTTTGATTGTATTTGAATCGTATTTACTAACCGATCAAGATATTTTTATAACTTAATTCCTGAAATCTATTCTCTAAGGTCAAACATGGTACAAAAATGTCGTAAAATTGAAAGAATGATCAACTATTTACCAGAATCTTTAAAACAAAAATCAATGAGTACCATATATTTAAATAAAAATTAGGAATATTTATAAAAAGTATTGAAATTTCTAATTTTTTTTATAAATGTATACAGTAACAGTTTTTATTAGAAATTTTACGATGGTTTTTGTACCATATTTGACCCTAGGGCAGAATCAAGGCAAAATATTTAAAAAATATGTTAATTAGTTATTAAAATACTACAAATGATAACCTTCAAAATTATTTCGTCTTTTTAAAATCATGGGAAATTTCTTTATAAAATAAATTTCGTTGAATACATTTTACATTTATTTACTATTAATTTCCATTAAAAATTATTTTACAATTGATATAAAATTGTACAAATAAATATAAATATAAGTTTTCTAAGATTCTTAAAAAAAAATTCGAAATATTTTCTAAGATTTCAGATTTTTCAAATTAAAATTTGAACAAAAAAAAGCATTTTCAACCGAATAGTTTAATTTTCAGGCCAGGAGGTTAGCTTTCAACAAAAAATATGATAGTTGCCATTTCAATTTTTAAAAAAATTATTTTTACTGAAAACCCATGGAATTTAACTTAAAAAAAATGAATTCTCAACAAAATAAATAAACTTTCAAGTGAAAACGATTTTTAGTCAAGAAACAATTGAAAAGAAATTATAATTTAAGGCAAAAAATAATTTTTGATACAAGATAAAAATGTTTAATAACTATTCATTCTTGAGGTTACTTATTTTTAAGTGAGTAAATGAGTTTTCTACGGATTTTATGGTAATAAATAATAAATAACCAAAAATAAAAAATAGATAATAAATAATAAATAATAAATAATAAATAACCAAAAATAAAAAATAGATAATAAATAATAAATAATAAATAAAAAATAATAAATAATAAATAATAAATAATAAATAATAAATAATAAATAATAAATA